>CACRXK020004188.1:0-32806 GCA_902702795.2 Paramuricea clavata
AGGAAGAACAGTTTAGAACTGATAGAGCTATCCAGTATAAATAAAATTAGTTTAGTTTAGGTTTTCTCCTGTAGTAACACTGGATCAATTTTAAGAGATTTTCCATACTGGACCTCTAGGAAGAACAGTTTAGAACTGATAGAGCTATCCAGTATAAATAAAGTTAGTTTAGTTTAGGTTTCCTCCTGTAGTAACACTGGATCAATAAGAGATGATCCTTACTGGACCTCTAAGGAGAACAGTTTAGAACTGATAGAGCTATCCAGTATAAATAAAGTTAGTTTAGTTTAGGTTTCCTCCTGTAGTAACACTGGATCAATAAGAGATGATCCTTACTGGACTTCTAGGAAGAACAGTTTAGAACTGATAGAGCTATCCAGTATAAATAAAGTTAGTTTAGTTTAGGTTTCCTCCTGTAGTAACACTGGATCAATAAGACATGATCCTTACTGCACCTCTAGGAAGAACATTTCAGAAATGATCCTGTCTTTTAATATTAAGTATTTTACACACATCCACAGATGGAAGACACATTATGGTCAGGTTTAACAGACAGTTATTGTAAACTTCCAATGGGGATCACGGCAGAAAATCTTGCTGAGAAATATAACTTATCACGGGAGGATTGTGATCGGTTTGCACTCGAGTCACAGACAAGATGGGCAAATGGTATTTTGGCTTTTTGTTAACATGATCAGTATTATAAATTCAGTTCTAGACATGGGCATTATGGCACAATGCAACTAAATAGGTTAAACTATGTACATCTCTCAATTCTATACTTAATATTTTCCACTAAATACAAGTCTTTTGAACACATCTACTAGCTGTATTTTAAAAAACTGTATATTTCGAATCTATTTTGATTCATCTTCAGCAGTATCTTTACAAGATATGGCGTATGAGCGCATGCATTTTAATGCATTTAAGTCTTCAGACTACTAGATAGAATGAAAAGAATTGAGATTATTTTCTCACTCTGATAACCGTTGTGTGTTCACAGCTCAGCAATCAGGAGCATTTGAAGCAGAGATATCTCCAGTAAAGGTGAAAGGTCGCAAGGGCGAGGAAGATTTCAGCATCGATGAACATCCGCGTGTTGGCACAGACATGAAAAGTCTGGCTAAACTGCCTCCTGTGTTTAAGAAAGATGGTACTGTTACTGCTGGAAATGCATCGGTAGGTTGAGAATTTGTTGTAGTGATTTGCAGTGTTGTTGACACAGTGGTCAATCCATGTATCTTTCGTCTCTGTGACTGAGGTTTGATTCCTGCAATATACAGTTGTCTCATTATAATTTCACCTCAGTCACATGGGAGAAGAGTGCTTCCAGTTTGACTCTAACAAACACAGCAGGTTTTCTCAAGGTACTGCAGTTTCCTCATGTGGCTACTCCTGTGGTAACACTGGAGATTGTCTTGACAGATGATGTGCTGAGTGGATATATTACTACCTTAAAAAATAAGCAGAAACTCGACGTTTCGAGCGAAGGCCCTTCGTCTATGCATGTGTCTAAATACAGCATTGGGTTAGCGCTAACCCTGGATTAAAATTTAATCTGTTGTTTTAGTTTGTGTATTTCTGCACGTCTGTTTATTTCAAAACTTCAGAGAAGTAAACTATCGATCCAGACAAGATCTCTGAAGAAATATTTCCAAATTTATAGACAAGCTGTCAGCAAGTTTGCTTTGAATTTTAGGTTAACCTAGGGTTAAACTAACACAGCTTTGAACAACTGGCCCCAGGATATTTGTCCCCAGAGCCATTGCTAGTATAGTTTGTCTGTTCAAAACAAAATGTTTGAGAGATAAATGATGATACATCAGACAGATGACGCCTCATGACGGTTGAGATATGTTTCTACTATAATTTGAATCATCACAATCTCTCTCCAGGGTATATGTGATGGTGCGGCCTCCCTCGTCTTAGCCAGTGAGAAAGCGGTGAGGGAACATGGCCTCACGCCATTGGCTCGTCTTGTGTCGTACTTTACTTCCGGTGTGGAGCCATCGATCATGGGTATTGGGCCAGTTCCTGCTATTAAGGGAGCTCTGAGCCGTGCTGGAAAGACATTGGATGATATGGACCTCATTGAGGTAGGTTGTGTAGGAGGCGGGGGCTGTGTTGGGAGGGACTCGGAGGAAACCCCAGTAACACCAGATCAATAAGAGATGACTCTTACTGGACCTCTAGGAAGAACAGTTTAGAACTGATAGAGCTATCGAGTACAGTATAAATAAAGTTAGTTTAGTTTATGTTTCCTCCTGTAGTAACACTGGATCAATAAGTGATGATCCTTACTGGACCTCTAGGAAGAACAGTTTAGAACTGATAGAGCTATCCAGTATAAATAAAGCATGTTTATATTCCTTGTATGTAGGTAAACGAAGCTTTTGCTGCGCAGACATTAGCAGTGATAAAAGAACTGGACTTAAACACTGATAAAACAAATGTGAATGGAGGTGCCATCGCCTTGGGCCATCCTCTGGCTTCATCTGGAGCAAGGATTACGACACATTTAGTTCATGAATTACGACGTACTGGCGGTAAGCTTGCTGTCGGCTCTGCTTGTATTGGTGGCGGACAAGGTATGGCGGTAATCGTTGAAAACATGCAGTAAAAACTGAAATACTGCGAGTGTTATATGATATGATCATTTTTAACATGTAATGAAACATGATTGTTAAGCCTTTACTTTTGGGAAAGAATATTGAATTTACGAAAATATTAAGTTAACAAAGTGCACAGTGTAAATTTTTATTAAAAATTGAAGAGATTTAATCGTTCATGTATAGGTAACACTTGAGCTGTACAAATTATGGTTGGTATTTCTGTTGTGATAATGTATGCGCTACATTATTAGTAGTTTTGATATAGAAGACGAGAGAACGGTAAAAACGAACGACTGCCCTCTCCCTAATTCATGCAGGTGTTGTTTACGACAACGTAAGTAAGTTGTATGCTTGATTTACACAGTACAACTCAAGTTGTAAGCAGGTTGTATGCGACAGTTTCAGGCAAAAATTGTGTAGTGTGAAGCGGCCTTTCCGTTTTAAAAAAGCAGCAACAAGCAAAAAGAGACTTGCCTTTCGCCAGAAAGCTTCAATACAAGTGGATACAAGGTAAAGTTGAAAAATGTTTTATTTAATACTTAGAATAACTATCTATTTACATCTGATTCTCTTTTACAAAGTTTCATTTCTCAACGGCTGTCTGGTCTAGTAATTGACTGAGTTATTTGCTTTGTTCGTTAGCCTAAAAAATATAGACAATTTTTGTCAAACATTTGGGATTCATGAATTTAAGTCTAATACTAATAGTCAAAATAGGGCTTCGGTGACGCAAGCCCCTCTCACCTCTGAGATGGTGGGTTTGATTCTCGCTATGTGAAAAGAGTCTGGGTTTTCTCCGGGTGCTCTGGTTTCATCCCACAGGGAAAGCTGACAGGGTGGGTTAGGATAAACACAGTTAAGAAAGTAATATCACAATTGTTGTAATATAAAGATAAAATAGTCTAGGCGAAATTTATACACATACGCCCGTATTCTAAAAGCTCACTCACACTCAATGAGTGGAGGTTCAATCTGAGCTTCTCTTGAGTGTCAATGCTGTTTTTGAATAGCTGGAGGGTTAGTAGTCACATAGTAAGGTATGACACTAACCCTCCAGCTATTCAAAAACAGCATTAACACTCAAGAGAAGCTCAGATTGAACCTCCACTCATTGAGTGTGAGTGAGCTTTTAGATTACGGGCGATAGACAGATCTGTCTGTGGCATCAGTCAGTGCATTGCTTTACCTTAACTGCAGCGCTCTCTCGTCTCAGTTCTCTGATAACAGACGCCAAGGCCTCGGGGTTCACTCCAGCCTCACAGAGTTTCACACACAACACAAGCGTCTCAGAATCCAAACCAGTGTTTAATAAGTTACTCATTTCCATCAACACTAGAGATACAGGAAGAATATTGATTAGGTAACCACATCCAGAGACTAGAATAGGGAGCTTAATAAGCAAACAACGTTTTTGCCTTCAACACTACAACAGGTCAGATTGCAGGGGGGGACTAGATTAAAAACTTGTGTCAGTTTGTGGAATCTTCAGCACATATGACAAAACACAAGATTCTTAAAGTTGTGTGCTTGATTTACACAGTACAACTCGAGTTGTAAGCAGGTTGCATGCGACAGTTTTAGACAAACGTTGTGTAGTGTAAATCACTCGTTACCAGACCTCTTGACAATTTCCGCAAGATTTTGTACATTCTGTAATGACCAGTATAAAGGAATATACTGTAATACTACTACAGCATCATTAAAACGTGAAGTTTATCACAGCTAGAAAGTACTGAACGTACCTTCTACCGTAACAAACACATCATAATTGTGTATTTTTTATTAAATATTAACTCAAAATCTCGACACTTTATAGCCATTATTTTTGGACAAACACACAAAAATTATACAACTTTGGAGCCTAAATCTTGTGTACAATAATCGCCAGTACAGATATTTCATAAAATAAACAAGAAAAACCTCATTTCAAACCTTCTATAGTCTCTCTTGCCGATTTTATATTTGAACCGCTGTCTGAGGGCTCCGCCATCTTGAATTTCAAAGAAGAAATTTCTGAATTTTCCGCCAAAGTGGAAACATAAGTAGAATAATCTTTATTCATACCTTGTAAAGAGAATATAGCATTTGATAACATTAAAATATGATTTAACTTTAGTTTTAAAATATTAAACTTATATATTCCATTCATAAAAGATAAACAGTGATATTTTCTACTACATTTACATTCATTTGTACTTATTTACCAAAACAGTAAGATTATATTCCAAATTGTAAGGGCATTAATCTATTGATTAAAGTGTAGTTTCTCCTTACTTTAATACTGTTCCAAAGCGGTTAATTCAAAACTCAAATACATAGATAGAATTTATAGTCGATACAGAATAATAGTTAGCTTAGTTTTTTGTAAAATATTGTAGAAAAATACAAAATATATCAACTTATAGCGATTTGGCAATGTCCTTTGCGACTCTGAGCAGCACCTTAGACGATTGCTCGACTATTTCGAATTTAAATTTGACAAAAAATCCATTCGACAGTGGGACGGATGGCCGGCTAAATTTGCCCGCCTTGTCTGCGAGTCCTTCCATGTTTCTACAGACGGATACGCCTGGCAGTCAAAAGGTAGGATTTGTTTTATCTTTGGGGTCTGCTTGTGTTTTAAATGTGTCTTAAAAATGTGTATATTGTTGAAAGTATGGCAATTTGTATTGTTTGGTTTGAATAATGGTTTATATGGTGTCAAGCAACTTCAGAAAAATGTTGACACCGTTGTTATAGAGGCAAGAAAATTACATCAATTTTATTTAGTTGCCACCAAATCCAGAGACTACTCCATATAATGAAAAGAATGAACATTATTTTCTCACTCTGATAAACTGCAGGTTGACCAATGACCACCATCTGCCGCACAATAGTGCTTGGTACTAGTGATATACTGCTAGTCTCAGACTATTGCTAGTCTGGTATCATGGTATATTCGTATTAGTGGTCAGTGTCGTTCATCTCTGTGACCGAGGTTTGATTCCTGCAATATTTGTCTCATAATTTCACCTCAGTCACATGTGAGAAGAATGCTTCCAGTTTGACTCTAGCAAACACAGCAGGTTGCATGTCTCCAGATACTTCGGTAACACTGGATCAATAAGAGATGATCCTTACTGGACCTCTAGGAAGAACAGTTTAGAACTGATAGAACTATCCAGTATAAATAAAGTTAGTTTAGTTTAGGTTTCCCCCTGCAGTAACACTGGATCAATAAGAGATGATCCTTACTGGACCTCTAGGAAGAACAGTTTAGAACTGATAGAGCTATCCAGTATAAATAAAGTTAGTTTAGTTTAGGTTTCCTCCTGTAGTAACACTGGATCAATAAGAGATGATCCTTACTGGACCCCTAGGAAGAACAGTTTAGAACTGATAGAGCTATCCAGTATAAATAAAGTTAGTTTAGTTTAGGTTTCCTCCTGTAGTAACACTGGATCAATAAGAGATGATCCTTACTGGACCTCTATAGGAAGAACAGTTTAGAACTGATAGAGCTATCCAGTATAAATAAAGTTAGTTTAGGTTTCCTCCTGTAGTAACACTGGATCAGCAAGAGATTATCCTTACTGCACCTCTAGGGAGAACAGTTTAGAACTGATAGAACTATCCAGTATAAATAAAGTTAGTTTAGTTTAGGTTTCCTCCTGTAGTAACACTGGATCAATAAGAGATGATCCTTACTGGACCTCTAGGAAGAACAGTTTAGAACTGATAGAGCTATCCAGTATAAATAAAGTTAGTTTAGTTTAGGTTTCCTCCTGTAGTAACACTGGATCAATAAGAGATGATCCTTACTGGACCTCTAGGAAGAACAGTTTAGAACTGATAGAGCTATCCATGCATGCAGTATAAATAAAGTTAGTTTAGTTCAGGTTTCCTCCTGTAGTAACACTGGATCAATAAGAGATGATCCTTACTGGACCTCTATAGGAAGAACAGGTTAGAACTGATAGAGCTATCCAGTATAAATAAAGTTAGTTTAGGTTTCCTCCTGTAGTAACACTGGATCAGCAAGAGATTATCCTTACTGCACCTCTAGGGAGAACAGTTTAGAACTGATAGAACTATCCAGTATAAATAAAGTTAGTTTAGTTTAGGTTTCCTCCTGTAGTAACACTGGATCAATAAGAGATATTCCTTACTGGACCT
The DNA here is from genome assembly GCA_902702795.2 of Paramuricea clavata. Classification (NCBI taxonomy): domain Eukaryota; kingdom Metazoa; phylum Cnidaria; class Anthozoa; order Malacalcyonacea; family Plexauridae; genus Paramuricea; species Paramuricea clavata. The sequence goes on from CACRXK020004188.1 coordinate 6,768, forward strand.
CTAGGAAGAACAGTTTAGAACTGATAGATCTATCCAGTATAAATAAAGTTAGTTTAGTTTAGGTTTCCTCCTGTGGTAACACTGGATCAATAAGAGATGATCCTTACTGGACCTCTAGGGAGAACAGTTTAGAACTGATAGAGCTATCCAGTATAAATAAAGTTAGTTTAGTTTAGGTTTCCTCCTGTAGTAACACTGGATCAATAAGAGATGATCCTTACTGGACCTCTAGGAAGAACAGTTTAGAACTGATAGAGCTATCCAGTATAAATAAAGTTAGTTTAGTTTAGGTTTCCTCCTGTAGTAACACTGGATCAATAAGAGATGATCCTTACTGGACCTCTAGGAAGAACAGTTTAGAACTGATAGAGCTATCCAGTGTAAATAAAGTTAGTTTAGTTTAGGTTTCCTCCTGTAGTAACACTGGATCAATAAGAGATGATCCTTACTGGACCTCTAGGAAGACCAGTTTAGAACTGATAGAGCTATCCAGTATAAATAAAGTTGCCTTAACCTTGATAATCCTTACCTCTGCTTTGAGGCATCGTGTCAAGTTGTTGACAAGTCCTTGTGCTTTCTCTAGTTCATTATTCATATTCCGACATCTACGTTTCTGAACATGTTTTTTTAGACATTGTCCAAAGGAATAATCATGTGTTGCAAAGATTATGATGATTGTAACGATAAAGGTAACCTCTAAGTAAAACAAAATTTTTGTCAATTTCCATATAGTAAAATCCTAATCCCTGCCCCTACGATTACCATAAAGTTAATCCCAAATCTTATCCTTGTGACGTAATTGTCAGATAGTCACATGACCTATCTACACGACACGACTGATCGTATACCATTGACAGTGATTAAAGTTAACTATAGTTAGTGGAAACGTCATCCAATAAGAAGCGCGTATTTGAGAGTTAATCACTATTTAGCTACAAAATAGTGATTAAAAGAGTGATTAAGAGTTTTATACAACCGGCCCCATGTCTTTAAGGTCTATGAAAAGTCTTTGAATTGTGTGAAAAAGCGAAGAAAGTCTTTAAAAGCCTTTGAATTCTTTAGTGAGTATTTGATTATACGATTTCCTAGCTGATAAAATAGATTGATTGAAGCAAGATTTTCGCAAATATCGACGAAAAGGTGCATTTTAGGATGTGATTTGACGGGACTAATCACTGGGTAAAAATGTTGCTTACACTTGCAATTTTTCGACAGCTGATTGCTCTCAAAGATCTTTGAAAAGTCCTTGAAAATAGGCAGCAAAAATCTTTGAAAGTCTTCGAATTTTTTTGGTCTTGGAGACCACGAACCCTGTTGATGTAAATGTTATTTCTAACGGGTTGAGGGCGGAAGACAGTGGTTAATTGTAGGGACAAGAAAATTAAACTACAGCTCTCAATTCTATTTCTAATTTGCCTTCAAATACAAGACTACTACATAGAATGAAAAGAACATTTTCTCATTCTGATAAATGCAGGTTGTCCACCAACGAGAGTGAAACCTCCCTGCGTATACAGACTGTATAGTTTATAGAAATTTTAGTTATATCATTATTTTCAATCCAAAATCTCTTCAACAGGAGTAATAATTGCAATACCTGTCATTTTCTTTAAGACTGCCATGATTTTTTCTTTCCAAACTTGGTTGTGAGTGAATGAACTTTTCAAACGAATGCCTTTCACCACTGGCCTGCCGCCTTTTATACTCACGTTCATGGGAACAGCCGCAGTTGTAAAATCCCATTTTTGGCCGAAAATTGCCTCCACAACTTCCCAAAAGGAGATAAAAACTAAAACCATACCTCTGACTTCAATTCTCGCCCCTTCCCATGCATTGATGCAGATAATTTTCATTGTTTTTCGCCAAGATCCGAAACTTATTATACAAATTTTCCAGCAAATTGTCGAATTCCGTTGGTTTGTTTTGCTCAGTAGGGTTCACAATAAGAATTCATTTTACAAAGATGAAACCTTTTTAAACTTCTTTATCAAACCTCGCTTACTTCATTTAAAACTTGTTTTCGGAAAACTCTTTGCTGGTTACTAACTGTACAGTAAATATGGCAGCGTTTTCTCGTTTCTCTGGCGAAAAATTCATGTTTTCTGTGAGATATGTATCAGAACTTGTTTTAAAAAGATACTTATCATCGACATTCAATAATTTAGTGAAACTGATAGCTTATGAAAACAACTAGAATAGAAACTATAATTTTCCCGCCCGAAGACTTTCCCTAAAATCGTCTGACGTTAGACAGAGGAGCTAAAAACTAAAACCGTACCTCTGACTTTAATTTTTGCCTCTTCCCATGCATTTATGGAGATAATTTTCATTGTTTTTCGCCAAGATCCGAAACTTATTATACAAATTTTCTAGCAAATTGTCGAATTCCGTTGGTTTGTTTTGCTCAGTAGGGTTTACAATAAGAATTTATTTTACAAAGATGAAACCTTTTTAAACTTCTTTATCAAACCTCACTTACTTCATTTAAAGCTTGTTTTCGGAAAACTCTTTGCTGGTTACTAACTACAGTAAATATGCATGGCAGCGTTTTCTCGTTTTTCTGGCGAAAAATTCATGTTTTCTGTGAGGTATGCATCAGGACTTGTTTCAAAAAGATACTTATCGTCGACATTCAATAATTTAGTGAAAATAGCTTATGAATACAACTAGAATAGAAACTAATTTTCCCGCTCGAAGACTTTCCCTAAAATCGTCTGACGTTAGACAGAATACATTGTGTGCCTGTTCAGTGTTTAGTATGGTCCTACACGTAATCAACTTCAAATGTATTGATTCTTGGTTCTTACAGGAACGACGGGCAAAGCATGCTGAACTATGCATGTTCATCGCATATGTATGGGAAGTATTTGCCGCCAAACAAACGTCTTAAGATAAGGTCAGTACATCAGTATTGAGCCAGTATAGACCCAGTGAGCTCTATATTATATAATATATATATATCTGGAATATACAGGGTGTCTCAAAAAAAAAACGCTACGGAAATTCAACAGGCTGTCGTGCATCTTAAACGTGGCTAAACAATTACATAGGACGAAAGAACAGTTATTTAGCTTTTCAATGATACTCTTTTAAAATCGTAGCGATGAGAAATGGCCACATACTCGCCAAATAAAAATTGCCGGTCGAAATCACATTCTTCGACCGTTGGGAGTTGCAAGGAAAACGAACAATAAACAATTCCCAAGAGGGAATTAAAATTGAATGTTAAATTATCTAAAATAAGCTCAACTCGTCCATCTTTGTCTCAGTGAGACCATAAGAACTATTGCATTAAACATGGTTCCATTAACCACTGAACAGAGAACATTCGTAATCAAAACGTTTTACGAAACAAGTACCTTGCAGAAGGCTTGCGTTGCTTTTGGATTGATTAACTTTGCATAATTAATGTATACTTTCAATTCCCAACGGTGGAAGAATGTGATTTCGACCGACAATTTTTATTTGACGAGTATGTGGCCATTTCTCATTGTTACGGTTTAAGAAAGGTATCATAGAAAAGCTAAATAATAGCTCTTTCGTCCTATGTAAAAATTAAACTGTTTAGTTAAGTTTGTGATGCACAACAGTCTGTTGAACTTCCGTAGCGTTTTTTTTGAGACACCCTGTATATCAGTCATTCGGCTGAGAAAAGTGAAGCCAAGATGGCGGCCATTGACGTCCAACTCTATGAAGGTTGTAAACAGTTTTAACACAATCTTCCCAATTAATTCCAGTTTTTTCTAACGGTCCGTATCACTCAAGTTATCAGTTCATAAAATCATAATATTAGTCTTTAAATAGACCTTTCGCCTTTTGAGTGAAATTTTGATCTAGACAAGCCTGGACAAAAATTTCATCACAGCTTGAAAGAGCATCACAAAATTAGTAATGTTCCAAAGTTTCGTTGCGAAATGTTGTACAATGCGGATAATATAGCCTTGCGAAGTTTGCCGTTTTTCAGTCATTTTGTATTTCAGTCATTTTGATCATCTGATTACCAATTTCCCGTTTGTAATACAAAATGACTGAAAAACGGCAAACTTCGCAGGGCTGTATTATCCGCATTTTACAACATTTCGCAACCAAACTTCGGAACATTACTAATTTGGTGATGCTCTTTCGAGCTGTGATGAAATTTTTGTCCAGGCTTGTCTAGATCAAAATTTCACTCAAAAGGGGAAAGGTCTATTGAAGTAGAAACACGACATTTCGGCACACTGCTTGTAGCTTACGTAGTTGATTAGTATTTTATTTGAGAATATTTAGAGTGACAAGGTGTTATAGTGTTTACATATACCGATTTTCGGAGATATTTCTGGGGAGGGGATGTAGCCCCTCCACCCCCCCCCCCTTCTCCCCCTGCCTCATACGCTTTATATGCATCCCAACCTCGTTCCCAGGGCTTTCATATGGGGACGAGGGGAGAGACGAGAAAGCCCTGGTCAGTCAAGTTCAGTTATTTTTAGACAAATCGTGTTAGCCAATCAGAATGCAAAATTGACCAGACCAGGGCTTTCTCGTCTCTCCCCTCGTCCTCATACGAAAGCCCTGGGAACGAGGTTGTATACATCCTAAAGTCCGTTTTTCGTTTAAAACGAATCAGACACATTTTCAAATTTCAAAATTTAGTGAATGTTGATTGGTTAGTACTTCCGTAGTACGCCAAAAAGTTGACTTGCGACGAACTTGTCATTTTGATACGCGAATACACCGCAAGCATATGGATTTATCAACCTCTTTTCAATCTGCGCATGCTCACCGGTACGTTACGGTGCGATACGGGCGAAGTGGAAAACGGTCCGTTAATAGAAAACTTGCATGTTAGACTAATTTTTGATTTACACAAAAAAAGTAAATTCCCGTAAAGAACTTATTAAAATCAGTAAAATTGCAAAATTTGGTTACGAAATGTTGTAAAATACAGAAAATATAGCCTTGCGCAGTTTGCATATTTTCAGTATGTTTGTATATTACGTGCGGAAATTGTTACCATTTTTGAGCCGAAAATGGTAACGATTTCCGCACGTAATACAAATATACTGAAAATATGCAAACTTCGCAAGGCTATATTTTCTGCATTTTACAACATTTCGCAACCAAATTTTGCAGTTTTACTAATATCATTATTTTCTTTTTAACTGTTGTGTTTTATGTCCTTCTCTTCGCTTAGATTAGAATTTAGTCTAACATGCAAGTTGTCCATTGTCTTGCACATTTTCGAGCACGTATGTATGCGGATGACACTCACTTGACTTGACGTACGCAAGTATTTATGACATTGATCATGCATACATTGAAGATCATGCCGATGTCGGTGAATGGTTAGCTGCGAATAGATTTACTTCGCGTGATGTTGTATCAGACGTACAATCACTTGCTCTCATGTCAAAATACAACAGGTCGCTCAGTTAAAAATCTTGTCCTTATCTGATGGACTTGCATGCTTAACTGGAACGTTATTAATTGCTAATGTGAAAGTATTTATTCTTTGACGAGATCCAATTAGCATGAATTTAGCTTTAGTCTTGTTCAAATGTTCTGTATAAGTTCTTTGTATGTTTGCATGGCGATAAAGTATAATTTTTTTGTTTGTGAAAACACCACGTAAATTTATTACTGCGATTTACTTAAATTATTACTTAAATTTGTTCTGTATGGTTGTGAAATGCAAGGATTTATATGTCGTGTTTTTAAGGAAGTATCAAGAAAATAATTGAAAAAAGTAGAAAAAATTACTTAACTATTCAAAACATGCAGTCTACCTCTGTATGATCTAACCATGCTTAACTCAGCAGTGAGTTCTGTACAACATCAGATCACTTTAAGGTAGCTCACATTCAAGAACATGTACTACCTCTGTATGATCTAACCATGCTTAACTCAGCAGTGAGTTCTGTACAACATCAGATCACTTTAAGATAGCTCACATTCAAGAACATGTACTACCTCTGTATGATCTAACCATGCTTCAAAAACGCATTAATAATTCAGGAGGAAAACACAAAGAAAAATCGTAAGCGTGTCGTATCTTTATATGTGATAAAAAATCATGTTAATTTACATAAACTTTAGCTTTGATTTTCTCGATTTAGACAAAGTTTATTTTAAAAATTACTTTGCTAATTTAGTCATCAGAAGATGGGTCGTTTTTTAAGCCATTTAAAGCACTTGTAGTCGTGTTTTATCAGATATAAAACGCTCGGCTGCGCCTCGCGTTTTATATCTGACAAAACACTCCTACGCGTGCTTTAAATAGTACTTAACTCAGCAGTGAGTTCTGTACGACATCAGATCACTTTAAGATAGGCCACATTCAAGAACATGTACTACCTCTGTATGATCTAACCATGCTTAACTCAGCAGTGAGTTCTGTACAACATCAGATCACTTTAAGATAGCTCACATTCAAGAACATGTACTTTGTATGGCATGATCTAACCATGTTTAACTCAGCAGTGAGTTCTCTACAACATCAGATCACTTTAAGATAGCTCACATTCAAGAACATATACTACCTCTGCATGATCTAACTATATGCTTAACTCAGCAGTGAGTTCTGTACAACATCAGATCACTTTAAGATAGCTCACATTCAAGAACATGTACTACCTCTATATGGCATGATCTAACCATACTTAACTCAGCAGTGAGTTCTCTACAACATCAGATCACTTTAAGATAGCCCACATTCAAGAACATGTACTACCTCTGTATGATCTAACCATGCTTAACTCAGCATGCAGTGAGTTCTGTACAACATCAGATCACTTTAAGATAGAACATTCAAGAACATGTACTATACCTCGAATGTGTTATAAATTAGACGACAGATAATAAATCATTATACGTTTTTGCGAATTATTTATTTTATTATTTATTAAGTATTAAGTATTACAAAACAAAAAATTCTAAACTATTTCCAAATTACTTATTTGATGCACGGCATCTACTTTATATTATATCGCAAGAAAAACCCACTTATTCAACTAAGCATGCAGATCGATATAAAGCCAAAATACTATAAACACTATCGTGCAGCAGGTGGTGGTCAACCTGCAGTTATCAGAGTGAGAGAATCAGGCCTAGAAAATATATTTTTCTTCAAGAATACAAATTTCCATTGTAAGTCAGATATAGAACTTCCTGCATATGTAGATTTCAGAGAACGGCTGGTGCCGTACATTGTGATGAACTCCAATCTCGGCTTGCAAAACGCTTTTGCAAACAATAAGTAGACTATATGGCATTCCTGTATATAGGATGACAGAAATTTCCTGCATGCATGATACAGAAGATTTTCTGTGAAGATATTTTGTTTAAAATTTCCTGGCAGTGCTGCTGCTACTGCGCTGCCTGACATGCATGCGCCAGCACTGGAGAAAATAATTCTTTTCATTCTATGCAGTAGTTTTGTATTTGGAGGAAATAATTATAAAAATGAGAGGTATAGTTTATAATTCTTGCTCTTCTAAATGTGAATTGTTCTGAGGTTGACTTCCATCTGAAACCTGATCGTGTTTTCAGTTTTATATCAAATTCACCTTTTGGGTTATTTTATTATTATTATTATTATTATTATTATTATTATTATTATTATTAATCTAAATGTATATACACGTTTAGACGTGTTCAGCTATAAGCTGTTATCCTACAAGTAGCTGTAAGTTAAGTTAAATACAGTGACTACAATAAATGAAATACTAAAATATAAAAGTTCTATGAGTATCATTCAAGCGATAAAAAGTGTTCAAAATAGTGTGGCACGTTTCCTCCTCAATCCTAACATGCTGGAATGATGCATGTTTTCTTGTTCATTGTTGAACTTTGAAAATATCCTCGCATGTCGTTGAAATCCAAGCTGAGATTGAACAACATTTGTATTTGTACATCGTACCAATCCTTGGACGACTTTGCTCCAGTAGAAGTAAGCTTTGGCGGCAGGCTACCTTGTATTACGGTTGAGAAACCTAATTCTCGTTGCTGAAAAGAGAAAATAGTGTAATTCAGTGAATACATCTGAACTAAAAGTAACTTTAAAAAAGCGAACTACTAACCATTGTGGTAAGTTGGTATATGATTTTTTCTGTGTTGGTGTAATGTACTCAGGTGAATATGATGCTTGTGATGTTACTCTGGGTGTATATCTACACCGGGCAAGCTTGAAAAATATGCCTGGCCACGGTGGGAATCGAACCTACGACCTTTGGAATACTAGTCCAATGCTCTGCCATGCAACTGAGCTACGCGGTCTGGTCGGTTCGAGTATGTGATATTTCGGAACAGAATCTAGTTCCTTCGATATCAATGTAATGTAATAATCATGATTTTTTTTCTGTGTTGGTGTAATGTACTCAGGTGAATATGGTGCTTGTGATCACGTAGCTCAGTTGGCAGAGCATTGGGCTAGTATTCCAAAGGTCGTAGGTTCGATTCCCACCGTGGTCAGGCATATTTTTCAAGCTTGCCCGGTGTGGATGTACACTCAGAGTAACATCACAAGCATCAAGTTGGTATATAATGGTTAATTTTGACCATGAGGATAAGTGTTTTGCACTCTTAACTGCACGGGTTGGAATTAAGATCGTATTTAAACTGAGGTATAGGAATTGTTCCTTACTGTTATTGTGATCCAGCTTTTCATTCTGTTCAATTGATACTTGACCAGTTTAGTCTCCTTGGAACATTTCACACTTTTAAAATGCTGTCTGATATCTTTATTGTGAATTATATGGATCACAATTCTTTTTGCGATATCCTTCAGGAAGTTTTCGACCTGCAATTATAAAATCAAATATAAGTATATAGATTGTAGTACCAAAACCTGGCTGAATGTTTTATATGTTTTATCTTACTGTTAAGGTTTTGTTAATCCTTAATGCATTAAATCCAGGAATGACTTTCTTTGGCGGGTCCTTGCATTCTCTCTCGTTTAATAATCCATATATCGTGATGCACTATGTGAAAAATATTTAAGTGTTAGCATTTTCAACAGGAATATTGCAGACGTTACTAGACCTTTAGGAAGAACATGAGTTCACATCTCTGGATAGAGCTATCCAGTATAAATAAAGTTGCCTTTACTTTGAAAATCCTTACCTCTCCTTCGAGACATTCTTTCATGTCTTTGACAAGTTTTTGTCCTTTCGAAAGTTCCTTATTCATATTCTCACAACGGCTTTTCTGGTAATCTTTACGTAGACATTGTCCAGAAGAGCAACCACATATTGCAAAGATTATGAAGATTGTTAAGGTAGCTTCTAAGAAATGTTAAAACAACGTTATTTTTAATTTCCATATTTAATGAATCCTTACTATACCCAAGCTTGTCCTAATTCTTGTGCTCAATGAAACCTATCGGGGCTTTGGGCATCTCACTGGGTACAACTTAATGATGAAATGTTTTGTAAATGGAAATCTCGACGTTGTAAAGTTTATACATTTTAGACCTAACCTATCTCTGCGAACGTAGGGACTATACAAAAGTTAGAAACAAGTCACTTCAAAATGAGTAACGAGCACAGTACCTGAGGGTTTTTTTGTAAACAAAACTGCCATGATTTCTTTCCAAAAAACTTTATCTTCCCAAACAGTTGTGTGTGAATCAACTTTCCAAGTGAGTGAATGCATTTCACCTCTTGCCTGCCTGCTTTTATATAAGCAACTGCAGTTGTAAAGTCCCATTTTTGGTTCAAAATTAACCCGACAACTTCCCCCAAAAGTTAAAAACTAAAAGCATACCTCTGACGTTTCACTCCCGCGCGTTCCCATACAATCATGTTCATTGTTTTGCGTCAAGATCCGTAACTTATTATAAAGTTCTCCAGCAATTTGTCGAATTCCGCCGTTTGTTTTGCTCAGTAGGGTTCAGAATAAAAATTTATCTTGCTACAAATGAAACCTCTTCAAATTTCCCCTTTTTGACAACATGTACGTAATTTAAAGGTTCTTTTCGAAAGAGTTGAAGAGTTTTAAGAGTTCGTGGTAATACGCAGGTACTTACTCGTTTTCCTGGCGAGATATTCACGGTTTTATTCTGCAAAGTATGCAGCAGAGGACACACAGGGGTGTTTATTATAATCACCATATAATTTAGTTAAAATAGCTTATGAATACAGTTGGAATAGAAACTAATTTTCCTGCCCAAAGACTTTCCCTAAAATTGTCTAACGTTAGACAGAATAGGTTGGGTTTCAGTTAATAAGCTTTAGTACATCATTATACAAGGAGTTAAATAACAGAGCAAGCTCCAATCAAGGTTTAGTTCCACTACCTCTCACTCTGACTGGAAAGTTTGGAAACCATGCATAATCAATTTCAAATGTACAAACAGTTGAGGCTTTAAAGTTTCTGTGATCACAGTTGGATTTTTTTGCATGTGGGTAAATTCTAAGTTTGGAAGGATTTGTAAGAAATGTTCGAGGGAACTAATTCTGTGTTTGAGTCAATTCCCACAAACAGTTCTTACAAATCTTTCAAAACACACACACGCAACAACGCACAAGTTGTTACAGGTCTGCAAACAAGTTGTTACAAATCTGTTCACAAGCTGTCAACAAGTTGTTCCCAGTTGTTGTAACAAGCTTGATGACATCAGACTTCTGACAAGTCTGATACAGTCATAATATAACAAGAATGTTGCGAGGTTGATGACACAAGGTTGGAACAATATTGTTATATGGTCTTATATCAAGACTGTAGCAGACTTGTTGGAACAACCTTGCAACAAGTCTGATAATATAAACAAGGTCGTTACAAATTTGTTGAACAAAACTTGTTGACAGACTTGCTACAAGTTGTGAGATTTTTACGCGTGTACACACGTAAAAACGCACAAGTTGTTACAAGTCTGCAAACAAGTTGTTACAAATCTGTTCATACGCTGTCGACAAGTTGTGTTCGCACTGCTTGTTCCCAGTTGTTGTAAGAAGCTGTCAACAAGCTGTTAACAACTTGTAACAAGGTTGATTGCATTATCAGACTTGTCACAAGGTTGTTCTAACAAGTCTGATACAGTCATGATAAACACGAATGTTATACAATGTTGACGACACAAGGTTGTTACAATATTGTTATGTCATGACTGTATCGAACTTGTTGGAACTACCTTGCAACAGGTCTGAAAATATGATATTTTTTTCTGTGTTGATGTTGTGTACTCAGGTGAATATGATGTTTGTGATGTTACTCTGAGTGCATATCCACACCGGGCGAGCTTGAAAAATATGCCCGGCCACGGTGGGAATCGAACCTCTCAGTTGGTAGAGCATTGGGCTAGTATTCCAAAGGTCGTAGGTTCGATTCCCACCGTGGCCGGGCATATTTTTCAAGCTCGCCAGGTCTGATAATATTAACAAGGTTGTTACAAATTGTTAACAGCTTGTTCCAAACTTGTGACAAGCAGTGCGAAGACAAGTTATTGACAGCTTGTTGACAAACTTGTTACAAGATGTGAGATTTTTACGCTTGTAGAACTTACCTATGCAAAATTTCTACTGTGATCACAGAAACTTTGTTGGTGTGAACCAGGCCTTATGGGAGCGAGATTGTGATGGTAAATGTTCCCATGCATGACATGCGCAGTTGCCAACAAACACAAGGTTATAATGCATATTGTTGACACCGTTATATGTTTCTGCTCATGGTGGCTAATTTCGAATGTTTTGACGATTTAGGGGTGAACAAATGCAGCTGAATGATTCCAAAAATATAATAGCAAAAAGAAGACTCTGAAAATGCCATTTCCAACAATCTAGAGACTCAAAATTTTCAAAATTTCCCTGCTCGGCGCCAACCATGGTAGCGCCTCGTGGGAGTCGGGCCCACTAAGTTTAACAAGCTTCCGAGTGACCCAGTTGTGGTATTTACATAAACATACCATGCAAGTACACTTAACTGATCAGATTCGGTATATCAAAGCACAAAGTAACGCTGCATATCCAAAAATCTGTTTCACAAAATGCTCACATTTCAGTCCTAGGGGTGGAAAAATACCAAAAATTTTCGGGGGGAGAATACCCCCAGCCCACCTACTAGTACATACGATACCACACCAAACTTTTTGTCACCAACAACCATCTGTCATCTCTCCACACTCAGTATAGTATGGTCCCTTATTGTAGGTGCCCACCCCCCAGACAAGTTCTTAGAAAAAGCCTTGTGTTCAACTCATTTCGCTGTATGAAGACGGGCCATGGGTTAGGTAGGACAAATGCTGCATTGCAAAGTAGTAACACATAATATATATTTTTTGATCATATATGGTTGAATCCATAGATAGTTGAATCATATTCACCAGGGCAAAACATCATGAGCTAGATTAAACTAATATCTAACTTTACCTGCAACGCACGGTAATCAGAAAAGAAAAAAAAACGGGGGATCAGAAAAGTTTCTACTTTTATGAGTGGGGGGGGGGCACAAAAAGTTTGACTTCAGTCTGGAGGGGGGTCAAAAAAGTTTTCAATCCTTATTTTCCCCATTCCCCCCCCCTCCCATAAATAATGACCACTCCCTAATAAGCCAAATGGCGCTTATAATCTTGTGAATCAGAATGTATGATTCTGTATGGGGTAGCCATAAGCATGCATCTAACTGATATGGCTTTGAATGCATTGACATTTGGGTACTTATTTCACTATTTCAGCATAAGGTATTACTGCCCCTGGTGAAAAACTCATGCGTACTGCATGTTTTTGTGACGTTGCATTGCAAGTTGCAGCAAAAGAGTGTAAGATGGCCTTACAGGATTTCATATAACATTTTGTACTTTGCAGTCTTTCAATCTGTTTTACTGTCAATGATCGTGGTATTATACCGCCCCCGTGCCACCTGAAGTGATCACGTGTGAGAAACCTGATCACTGAACTGAATAATCAACTTGCTGAATAATGTCTGTGATAATGTTGCATCTCTGTCGACTGAATATTAATTAATAATTTATCGCTCCAAGATGGCGACTGAACGAGGGCCTCCCTCTCAAAGCACAGCGTATTTGGCAAGTGGAGGGAACTTCTCTACAGCTCCAAGACCTTTTATTGGCGGTTATGATGTAGAATTTGTTTCTGCCATCCCCCCAGACTACATATGTCCTATATGTCAGTTAGTTTGTCGAGATCCAGTGCAAACTACAGAGTGCGGCCATCGATTTTGTGAAAGTTGTTTAGAGCCGATTCTGAGGTCAGAAATTTGTTCTATTTAATCATTAATTTGACGATGTTTGCACTGTAATTCTTGTTTCATAATTTTTGTATTTATTCCAGGAAAAATGGATCGTTTTGTCCACTAGATAGACGAGCACTCACTAGAGAAAAGGTTTGTTTTTAGTTTCAAATTTCAATTGAAATATTTTGATTTTTTTCCAGATAATATTATTGATGTATGCCATTGTTCGAAGGTTTTATTAGCAATATAGTGCTGTAGTTTGTACATTATAATTACTTCTGTATTTTCTTTTCGAAATGTACATGTACAGACAAAAAAATTATGCTTAAAATAAAATGATATAAAACAATAAATTTCAAAATAATAAATTACTGCAAAACGTTGACGCTAATGCTTAAATAGCGTATGTTGTGTAATTTTGCTCCAAGCTTAACACATCATTAATGCCTGATGGTACTGAATTTTGTTGATGAATGTCTGGGGCCAATTGTTCATGGATTAGTGCTAATCCATGCAGACTTTGCCAAGATCTTGGGTGTGCAAATGAAAAATGGCAAGTGTGCAGACTCAAATGAAGTGTGCATATTTATATAAATATAAAAAGGATGTTTAACCCATTAAGCTGCGGAGCTTCCCCATTGACGAGTAGAATTTCTGGCATTAGACCAGTAAAAAAAATAAGTAGGGCACATTGCGGCTCAATGGATTAATAATCAAAGTAACGGTTTCTTTTCTTTGTTTTTAATAAAATTCTTTCAATATAAACAAGCCGTCTAACGATTATAAAAAAGTTAAAATATCGCATGCACGGCCCGCATGTTTGCGTGGAGTGAAACAAATTAAGTTATTAACCATTTGCTCATTAATCATGGAGATTTTGAACATAGTAATTCTTGTTCATAAATTGCAAAACTCATTTTAATTTAATGTATTAAACAAATACGGTCATACGGTAGGAAACATTGTTCCCTCTTGGGGCCCCAAGCCCCCCAATAATTTTGAAAGACTGAAAATCTTGTACCAAATAACACCAATCACACTCATATAACGTAATTGTCATATTAAATAATAACTATTTGATAAAACTTAAAGTGGAAGTCATGAAAGTCCGTTCTGCGCATCGGTTCTGCTCATAACAATGTGAGCATGTGAGCTCTAATGTAAACATTGCCCAAATTTCGAATGTTTTGAATTTTTCTGAACATAAACTCTATTTCATATTCATTTAGAAGCATAGCGAACCAAAATGGTGTTAGATATTCAGACAGTACATCATATTTAATAAAAATACAGCACTAAAATGAAAACAAACCGTTTGTTTACATAACAGACTTGACTTCCACTTTAAGCTAAAACAGTAAGCAATATACCAAACAATATAGTAATATATGTTTTTGTACTGTACATATCACAACATACGCATTTTATACATTCTTTTCGACAGATACTAGGGGGACAACTTTTTGCAACAGGCACTTCTTTAAATGTCATTGTTGATTTTTTGTTGTTTTTGAAGCTTATACTATTGTTTAGCAGCGAAATTTTCTGCTGCACAATTTTATTTGAATGCATATTAAACTATTATGCTCAAAAACAATGGATAATTCAATTAACATTGCAATTTTAATTATGTTAACAAAAACAAAAGCTGGCACCGCAAATAAATTTCACTCACTTAGCGAATAAATTTTTACATTGTCATTGGCATGTTAATTTAATTAAACCTTACCACCTTGCAATTCCATTCACAAATGTTAATAATCATGTAAATATTTTCTCTGAAATGTTGGTTTTCTATCCTTGGCATGTGATTTATAACTAAATGCACCATTAAAACAGTGTTTTGAAAACCTAGTTTTTTACAAAATGTGTTCTCAGAATGCTGCAAATGCTATTTCTGGGATCCAAATTTTAAATTTTTTCTGTGCCTTCAGCACAATGATAAACATTGGATAAGGTTTTTGTGATTTTCAGAATTATAAAGGTTGAGGTAAATGTTTAAAATTATATCAGTGGAGCCGAAGGCAAGATTAATAACACTTACTGAGACCTTGATAATTTTGTTACATTGCATTTTCATTAATTTGACAAACAATGATTTGTCGTGCAAAACAATGTTTGGTTCTCAAAAAAAGCAGTGAAAACATTTTAAAATATCACAGTAACAGCATAAAAATATTAGAAATCTTATTTACCTGCTAAAGTTCCAATAAAAATGTCAAAAAGGTCTACTTTTTGCACAAAAATATTCACAAAAATGCTGTTCATTTAATAAAACTGCCCTTGCTATAAAATTACATACAATTAAGCCTAGTTTACACGAGCAATTTTCTTTTGCCAAATTAAACTTGCTCATGGTAAAAATGGTAAATATTTTTTTCTTTAACAAGTTTCCCTTGACAAGTTTTATTTGCCAATATAAGCTGGAACAATTCTCTATTTGTCGTATTTTTCTTGACATGTCATTTATACAGACAATTTTAGTGACATGGCAGTTTTTCTTTGACAAGTATACTATTCTGGTCTACTAGTTTATTTATTTAAGGAAGCTTATTTATAAGATAATTTTTTAGACTTTTTAACATTGAACATAAATAGTTTTATTAATTTTTATATTTTTCTTGTATTAATTCTTCTATATATAAATTGTTAGGCGCATGCGAACATTGCACACTATAAATGTCGTCATGATGTAACATGTGTCACAGAATTACGCTGCAATTCCGGCCAAAACTCTCACGACTGAGTCAGTACAAAGTCAGCACTGAACTGAGTCCGTGTATTACAAAAACGTTGCCACGATTTGTAAAACGCAGACTCAGTCCGTGGTTTACAAATCGCGTACTGAGTCTGCATTTTCCCGGTCCAGTCCGTATTTTACAACATGCCTAAACTATAGGCTTCAGTCAAAACATAGAATAAAAATGTTAACTGTTTGGGAGTGTCTATTGTTTTGTATTTTCTAAATTGCAAGGCCTATGAAATGTAATTTCAAGTGTAGATGAACAAGTACATGAAGGGCCAAAAATCAACCCGATATTAGTCAGTCACTTCTCATTATTCTGCTGATTTTGCGATAGATTTATTAGCAATTTGTGTGTAGGTGTAATTTCCTGCACCAGGAAAACTTGCGAATTGATTGCTTCGATGAAAGAATATAATTTGGAATATGTTATTTACATACAAAGAGAGTTCACAAAATTTTGACATGTGTGCGTAATTACTCTGTGCTCTTAAGGGATAAAGTTGATGCACAGGGGGTATAGTCTGAGTTTCTCTGAGGCAGAGAGTAGACAATAGATATTGTTGACACTACAACTCGAAAAACTGTTTCAGACTATTGGCATTGTACAATAAATCTTTTTTCAGGTTTATGCTGACCGAGCTTGCAAACGAACAATTAATTCTCTTGAAGTGAAATGTCAGAATTATGGCAGTGAATGTGAATGGTCTGGTGAACTGGCAAACTTACCAGTATGTAATCTGTTCTTGTACCTGTTTCAAAATCATCCATTACCATCTAAAAATAATTTCAGTTGACATGTACATTATCTGATTTCACATGTAAAAAAATAGTAGGCATTAACAAACATTTTAAACATAAAAGTAACTGTTCCCCAGTAGCTGATATTTTTGTAAGTAATCTTTAATATTGTTTTTACAAGCATGGATTGGAAGCCTAATATGCTACTGTATATACTGTAATTAAAGCAAATTTGTATGGCATTGATCCCAAACATTTTGACATGATGTGGAATTGAAGAAACAGAGATTTTGCAGTATTTCATGAAATGTCTGATCACTTTGGTCTTTTCGTTCAATGACAAATACTTTTATAATATAGCATTTGTAAATTCTGAACGCTGATTAATGGCTAAGAGCTGTGTTGATATAACTCAAATGTCAACACGGAAACGTCGGAAAATTTATTTCTTTATGTTTCTTTGTGCTATATTATAAAACAAATATAAAACATTTTTTCCGTATTGATATACAGTAATTATATCAACACTCGTGGAAATTGGGAAAACTCGAAATTGTGTGAAAACACTCCGCCCTTTGGGCGTCGTGTTTCCACACAATTTCTCGTTTTCCCAATTTCCACTCGTGATGATAAAACTGTACAGGGTGTCCCAAAAAACCCGCAAAATCATTGAAATAACGTATTGTTAAAATTTGAATGCCCTAGCACTAGTGAACGCAAAGATGCGTAAAATATTGACAAAGGTGCATATATTAAATATTGACTTATTAAGAAATTACAATATCTTTGTAAAGCGCCCGATTTTCTGCTCTTGGGAATTAAAAAAACAGCTTCTTAAACGGTTTCTTTATGCATAAAATTTACTTACGTCAAGCTTTGATGCGCGTGTGGATTCAGCAGAGTGCTGAGGCATTCAAATTCTAACAATACATTTATTTCAATAGTTTTCGGGGTTTTTGGGACACCCTGTAGGCTAAATCAACACGGAAAATGTTTTATATTTGTTAAATATACAATATGTTAAGGACATGTTACACGAGACAATCTTTTCTCTTGCAACACAATTTCAGATACAGAGATAAGTTATTAAAACGTATAGTCCCAGAGAAATTGTGAGCATGGCCCTCGTACTACTCTGCCGACGTTTTTGTACATTACATAACATAACATAACATAACATAACATAACATAACATAACATAACATAACATAACATAACATAACCAGGGTTTTTTTCAGGGATTTTTTAGGGCCGTTAAACGGCCCCAAAAACTCAATCTTGAATTGAGTTTTGAAACTCAATCTTCTCACCAAAGTTTCAGTGCAGTAAAAATAAAGTTGTTTGAGTTAAATTCGTGACGTGTGAAAATTAGTTTTCAGTTGGAAACCCGACAATTAAGAAAAAATGGCTGGAATTCATCTCACAACACAAGAAAAACTATGCATTCGCCATCTTTAACCAGTTTATAGTGTCCCTTAGTGCCCCTGCTTTAACACATTACGTCTCAACTACATTTATTGAGTACAGGTGTCAGCCCCCGGTAGGGGCAGCCACCCCCAGCTGTTCAACTAAACTCAATCTTCTCTGCAAAAACGGACCCAAGAGAAAATCCGGAGAAAAAAAACCTGATAACATAACATACATTCACTCCTAAGGAATGAAAATAAAAGAAATGGAATGAAAAATGTTGGCAGAGTAAAACGTAGGCCATGCTCAGGATTTTTCTGCGACTACGTTTTAGATAGCATGATAACAACAACAAACAAAATGGTGATAAGTTGAAAAAGTCCGAAGGACGAAACTAGTACGATCTCCAGACCTATTTTTAGTGTGTAGAAACATAAGTCTTTCGAGACATGGTCTGGAAACTCAGTAAACTTCAAAACGGTTTTAATGAGCTGGGATTTTATGTTGAGCCGTACCTTACACCGTGCACATCCTTTGTTTTAGGTTTATTAATATTTAAATAGCATGGTTGAATGACTGACTGAAACGTTGCTATTGGATGATTCGTTCATTATACTGAAATACAATGTGTTCATTGACCGTGCACCGTGCACAAAACTGCATAAACGTGAACAAAAAGATAGAACAAAGACTTTAGCGAACTTTCCAAAGCATGTTTTGAAAGACTATAGTAGAAAGCTGAATATATGTGTTTTTATCCTTTTTATTAAAATAAATGAAATGTCATAAATTGCATTGCAAGTTGCAGCAAAAGTTGCCTCGTGTAGCCCTTTATTTATGATTATCCTTCAGACTCATCTGGATGTGTGTAAGCATTCTCCAATATCGTGTGTCAATAAATGTGGCAGAACTGACATCCCTCGAGATCAAGTGAGTACTGGAACCTACAACTTCTTAGCAGAATTGTAATAGTACTGTTGATTGTATACAGCTATTTCAATTAAGGTTGTCCACGAGCAAAGCGGAATAGTCGAAGAACCGCTTTGAAAATTCATTAATTTATGTTTAAATTAATGAATTTTCAAAGCGGTTCCCAGCAGCCTTTCGCGCTCGTATTCGACTATTCCGCTTTGCTCGTGGACAACCTTAATTGGCAATTCCAGCTTTTAGTTTATGCGTGCAGGGGACGATGGGAAGTAAGGTATCATATTGCTGATTATGCTGAAAAAATAGAAATGGTGGCCGTGTAAACATGGAGTGATAGCTTATTCCTGTAAATATTGAAATATTTCGGTTGTTTCGGTAGTTTTTATTGAAATTTTTCAGCATAATCAGCACTATGATACCTTACTTCCCATCATCCCCTGCAGGCATAAACTGAAAGCTGGAATTGCCAATTGAAATAGCTGTATACTATACCTGTTGTTTGGTGATTGAACGGCAATTACCCGTTTTCTCTACATGCACTGATGAACAATTCTTGTTTCCTTAGATGAGCAGTCATGTTGATGTTGATGGTGACTGTCCACTGGCTATTGTACCATGCAAATATTGTGACATTGGGTGCAAATTCAAGGTACTAGTACAAAGACACATTGGTATTTTTCCCTACCTGCATGTACACAAACTATTTTAATGAAAATACTCTTCATCTTATTATTTTTTCATATACTTATATTATTATTACAGTTAACAATTTTTCACCGAAGTGGAGGTGGATCATAGATATCTTATATACACTAGATAGTGCATCTAATTATTCTGCAATACAAAAATTGAAGCCGTGATTGCAGACTCAGGATATTCCCATGAAATGAGAAGACTCGTATGTTTTCTATTTCTTAAACAGGGAACTCAAACATTAAGTTAAACCTATTCCAAACACATTTTCAAACTGTTCAAATGGTGAAAGTTATTGTTGTTTAAAGTAATTCAACATGGCCGCCATCTATTCAAATGGGGGTAACCGCTTGAATATTCTTGGCTTCAATTTTACTAAAAGAGATGCGCTATCTAGTGTATATAAGATATCTATGAGGTGGATAGTGCAAGGATGTTCACCGATTGCGAATTTTAGCATATACCATAGCAAAACAAAAATGACCACATCAAAACAAAAATGACCAAACAAATTTGTATTTCTGAATCAGCTTCCTTAATAGTTGTAAACAAAACAGTATTTAAACGCTTTTAGTAATTTTATTCATTAGAAATAGGACAATTTCTCGTACAATTTTCATAATCTTTGTAGAACTCACTCGTGCATGTCGTGCACTTGTTAATTTATATATCATACACAAGAAGGAGTTTAGTAATTTATTCAAAACGTGTGTTGAAAAATAAGACACTAGCCGAGTTTATACAAAGTTTGAGGATTCTTTAAATCACTATAATGAACGACTTATTATAAGTAATAGCATGGCATTCAGGGCATTAGTGATTAAATTCCTTAATAAGTCAATATTTAATTTTTGCACCCTGTCAATATTTTGCACATCTTTGCGTTCAGCTTAGTGCTAGGGCATTCAAATTTTAACAATAAGTTATTTCAATGGTTTTGCGTTTTTTTGGGACACCCTGTATTAAGGTGCAATTCCAGTCCTCGCACGAAGCTCCTCGCAGCTCCCTGCGAGTGCTTGCTTCTAATTAAAATTAACTCTTAAGCATTGTGATTGGATGAAAGTGCTCATGCATGCACTCGCAGCGAGCTGCAAGGCGCTTCGTGCGAGGACTGGAATTGCGCCCTAAGAGATTTGTGCATAAAGATGAGGGACGATTAGAAACTAATCGTCACGTGGGATGATTAGTTTCTAATCGTCCCTCATGTTTTAGCAATGAGATAATTTGGTCATTAATAATCGTCCCTCGCGAAACAAAGGATTTCGAGGTAGCTATGATACACGGCTAAAAACGATCAGAACAATGTTTTGCTACCCACATTGTTCACAGTTGTCAACAATATAGAACAATATCGTTGCACCCAACCTCGTTCCCAGGGCTTTCGTATGAGGACGAGGGGAGAGACGAGAAAGCCCTGGTCTGGGCCGGTCACGTGACTACCCAAAAAATGGCAGTATTTGACAGCTACTCGTCAAGGAGTTGCGAGATATTCTTTAATGAAATATACAAGTCTTCGAAACAGATAAACAGCCAAAAGACTTCTCAATCGATATTATTTATGTGTAGCGAAGTTTGGCACGAATCAGCTGAAATCTCTGAAGACCCCGTCTATGTTTTCTAAGATATACCGATATTTCTGGAGATTTTCAACCACAGGCAAAGCTGCATCCAAGCTGCATCTAGGCGTCTCCGTGCAAGTGGTGATTCACACGAAATTTGCTTTCTCTCGTCTTGAACAATATGGCTATTGCCTTTAATATTTAGTTTAAATATGCTCTTATAGATCTGACTTAGTTCGATATAAATAAACACAAATATAAAACCTCGCGTAACCTGTTTACGCTGTACAGGAATATACGGATTCGCTTGTTTCGCCGGACACCAACACTTGCCGTTCAGGAGCAATGCTTACCTACAAATTTTATCCCCTTCACAATCTTTGTTTTATTTTATCGTATAATCGCAATTTTCAAGTATTCGGGGTATTCTGAAACTGTAAAACTCGGTGGCGTGACGAATCTTGTAGAGACTACATCGGCCTAGGCGTAGAGCTATTAAGTAAACCGGGCCTAAATTAATTTAGTAGTTTCATTTAATTGTTTGTCTTGCTTTTATTTGTCAGTATAGAATATTGTAAATTAAAATATTACTACAATGTAATACGCGTAGTATTTTATCAGACATCTGCACTACATTATAAATACTGTACAAGGAAAACTACAGCTTAGGGAGTGGTCATTATTTATGGGGAGGGGGGGTTGGGAAATGGGAGGGGGGGGGCAAAAGAAGTTTTACCCTTATAAATAGGGGGGTCAAAAAAGTATTAGCATAGAGAAAGGGGGGGTCATAAAAGTTTTTGAACTTAAATACCATGTCTAGAGTTCTGATTTCTATAATCACAAATAGCAAAAAAGAAGACTCTGAAAATGCTATTTCCAACGATCTAGAGACTCAAAATTTTCAAAATTTCCCTGCTCGGTGCCAACCATGGTAGCGCCTCGCGATCGTGGGAGTCGGGCCCACTAGGGTTTAACAAACTTTCTACCCCCTGAGTGACCCAGTTGTGGTATTTACATAAACATACCATGCAAGTACACTTAACTGATCAGATTCGGTCTATCAACGCACAATGTAACGCTGTACATCCAAAAATCTGTTTCAGAAAATGCTCACATTTCAGTTCTAGGGGTGGAAAAATACAAAATATTTTCTGGGGGAGAATACCCCCAGACCGCCCTACTAGTACATACGATACAACACCAAACTTTTTGTCACCAACAACCATCTGTCATCTCTCCACACTCAATATAGTATGGTCCCTTTTTGTAGATGCCCACCCCCCAGACAAGTTCTTAAAAAAACCCTGTGTTCAAATCATTTCGCTGTATGAAGACGGGTCATGGGTTAGGGTTATGGTAGGACAAATGTTGCATTGCAAAGTAGTAACACATAATATATATTTTTTAATCATATATGGTTGAATCATATTCACCAGGGTAAAACATCATGAGCTAGATTAAACAGATTGTCCTAATATCTAACTTTACCTGCAACGCACACCTGTTTCATTGCTGTTAATTTTTCAATCCACACTGGGGGGGGGGTCAGAAAAGTTTCTACTTTTATGAAGAGGGAGGCACAAAAAGTTTGGCTTCAGTCTGGTGGTGGGGGGAGGTCAAAAATGTTTTCAATCCTTATTTTCCCCATTTCCCAACCCCCCCTCCCCATAAATAATGACCACTCCCTAATATACACTATCAAAGTTTGTGTGATCACAGGAGGAGTTTTAAATGGATAAACTAATACCGGAAAAAGCACAAGGTAAGGAGGTCGTCCAGTTTATTAGCCATCCTGTAGACTAGAAATACAGATAAGTTCAATCTTAACTCATGCAACAATAATACGTAAGCGATGTTTATTGCTGATATGCGTGTATTGCGTGCCACAGAAAGGAAACATCATCATATAAGTTGGTACGATTGTTAGTAAATGTATATTGCAAGCATGCACTTATTATAGAATCGACCCGAGATGTTGGGCAGTCAAAAATGTCACTGTAACTAGTATTTTGACTAATTGTAAATGTTTATACTTTATAATCATGTGTAATGACTTAGTTATGCGTAAAAAATTACACAAGCGGCGACAATTTAAAATAAACTGTAGCAAGTATGCTACATGATACGCTTGCTTCAGCACGTTTGATAGCGATCTATTTTATTGCCCGTGAGCAGTTTGAGGCGGCTGAGTTTTAGTCGGAACTATTTTCATCCCATGTTGTTAAATTGCTGAAATGTAGCCTGTGCACAACACAGACCTTTCTAGCTCGGGTTGAAAGACACGATCGGGATTTGAAGCATTTTCGGCTATTTGATTTGTGTGTTTATGGTTACATATACAGTTGAAACAACACCCTAAACAAAGCCATTAAGACGATTTTTTAAAATTATTTGTGATTACATGCTGCCCGGACTGTGTCGAGTTTTAGTCTGGGTCAAACCGGGCTGGTATTCAGCCCGGGATGAAGCTTGACATTAATTGTTCATAGTTGTCAACTGTCAAAACCTACAGTAGCTCATGTTTCATTCGGTGTCGTAGCCAAAGTGGGGAAGGCGTTTCCAAGTTTTCTCTTTCCGCGTTCCAACCGCGTTCGGAACGCGTTTGGAACGCGAACGCAGTGTTAGGTTATTTCTGAGCGATACTGTAGCTACCTTAGTGGAAGCCGGGCTATATACAGCCCGTTTAGCAGTAAGCCAGATCTTGTTGTGTTCTGTAATTATAGTAAAATGGCTGCCAGATCTCATTTGAGAGTGGTAAGATCCAGCTCGCTTACCGGATGAAAATTTCTCTATATAACACTCACAAGTGGGGTGGCCTGGTTGCTGGAATGAAAGGTCAAAGATGAAAATTTTTCATAGAAAATTTGCTTGCATGTCTGTAAACTACTTTCTTGCTTGTAGTTGTTCGTATTCTACACACCCCTATACTTTGTGCTTATCTATTCTTTTTTCGTCTCAACTGTCTGATATCCATAATCATATATGGTTAATAGTTAGTTTAATTATGTACTGTGGCGTGGTCACTACAACAAATGAACAAAGATCTAAGACCTCGATAACAAAGACTGCGAAAACTAAGTCTTCTTGATTCTATGATTCTTATTAATTTATGAATTTCTGGTAGTTTCATGTGGTAGGCGATAAAATTTTGATTATCATTACCAATGTAACTGGAATGCTAAGTGAGGAAGTGTTGACATATCTACATCCGTTCATAGCAATGGTTTTATCTACGTACATGTACATTATGATATTTAAATATTTTGCACTCTTTGTGTGTTGCATGGTGTGTTCTATGAATATTATATAATAATCACTAAATTCGTTTGATAAACTTAATATACCCAAGCCAAGTGAATGTTTTGATAAATTAAATTCACCCAAGCCAAGTGAATGTCAGTGATTCGTGTGTTCGAATATGCGTGGTGTCCCGTGCGCCACAAGTACTTCATGGCAGATAGAGTCATGTTACGCCCTACCAGTAACAAGTAAATCGGTGCAAAGCATATATACGTTTTCAAGAAATGACATATCTATTGGCGTATTTTAAAAACATTACATATGTAGAAATGATGACCACTGAAAAGCCCATAAACGTTTGTTATAAAACCGCGTTCGAGTGTGAAGAAAGCATTGAATAACAACACGAGAGAGCACTGCCAGTAACGATTTGCTTGGTTTCTTCACTTGACTGTTAGTAAAAATGTAATAATGTTCTTGTAAATTTAAAGCAAATAAAATAAACAAAATTAGGTATTATAATAATTAGGTAAGTATTTTCAAACTTAATAATTCGCAAAATTTATGTTTTTAACTTTTAAACATTGGAAGCATGTAATTTGATACTTTCCCCATACCCACTCGGGCGCTAAATTTGACGAGGCACGTGATCAGCTACAGCCAGGATCTTTCCTTCACCTCGCGCCGTTTTGAGAAAGACCCTGGGAACGAGGTTGATTGAAAAGCTTGTAAAATCTTGGGAACAATTGAAATCATGTGTGCGCAATACAAAATCATGTTTGCCCGCCCCCTCATTTCAAAAATATCGCTGAAGCTTAATTATTTCCCCTGAAAAATGGACAGACAGACAAGCATATTTTCGAAACTGATGTTGAACGTTATCTCTTGTTTATTTTTTGCCGTTTAATTTTGTAGGTTGGTCAAAATTCAGGTTAAATTGGTATTAGGTATAATGTTTGCGTATTTCCATGATGTAGGTAGCGCTTGTTCGGCAAATGAGCTGTTTAGGATACCACAAACAGGGTTTGCGAGACCAGACGCTTTGCGAGGGTTAAGCGTTACTAATGCTGAGTACACTGTATAATCATCAAGCTTTAGGACCTATGAATTTTCGTCAATAGAAGGAAGACAGTCAAGTGGTTGGTAATTTTGCATGGGTTCAATAAGGGCGGTGTTGATCTGGTCTGAAATATCTTTATTCGACTTTCCATGGATTTCATTGATGTAAAGTTGCCAGCGAATATCCTCCGTTGGCGTTGCTGAGACCATCCCTGATATCTTTTTTACATCGGATAGACTCAGTTTAATTAACAAAAGGATTTCTGATGTCATTTGTCTAAACAGAAGAAATTTTAGGGCCTTGGTGGGAGGTAGAACTTGGTGGAGAAAGACGAATGATATTTCTCAGCGAAATGCATCGACATCAAGAGTTACTTTAGATAATGCATCACTTACAAGATTAAATCGCTACTTTGGCGAACTCTGCCACGATGATAGTTATGTCGAACCGACGCTCTCAATTATTGGTGATGAAGTAGATATTCCTAGCTTCACGGAACAGCAGG
>CACRXK020004189.1:0-32795 GCA_902702795.2 Paramuricea clavata
TTTACAATTTATTTTCGATAAATCTTTTCTGAACTCTTAAAACCTCGAGGTGTAAACACAGCGAAAGCCGACCGAACAATGACGGCGCAGAGCGAGAAATCGATAATATGTAAAAAACCGCGCCTGACCGCGTTGCATGCCGGTATAGACCTCACTCCTCCTCTGATGGCGGCCGTCAATTTCCGGTGCAAGGCGGCAGCGTCAAAAACATCAAAGGAGTGGCCTTTCTGTTCAATTCTTTATTCTGTGGCCATGGCTTGGCCGCGCGCTTGCCCCAATGTTTTGCACCCCCGGCAATATGGCGGAATAAACCTTGAAAGGGCCTATTCAAAATCGCGCCTTACGAATAATACATCCCGATCTATCGTATCGGGAAGTTATGAAACTTAATGGAATTCAAACTTAGTTAAAGATGAAATGATATATGTATGTCATACTTCAAAAAACTGCTCCACCCCAACCACAAGTTGCACGAACTCGTTCCTGATAGACGTGAGAACTTAGTCAATTATACTCTTCGTAATGATAATCATGTCAATTTAATTGACTGTAAAACTAAGAGATTTCGAAACTCATTTTTACCTTCAAGTATTTTAGCTTATAATGACTCATTATCATAATATTTAGACGTTTTAGCGATTTTTAAAATTTGTTTGGTAGTAACGCATATAGTATTACGTAGTTATAAAAATGTTCATGTAGTATTTGTTATTAAGAGTCCTTTTACGAATTATATAATTAATTCTGTACATTTCAGCTTTTAGCTGCTACTCAGATTAACATTTCATTAAATACTACTTATCTATCTATCTATCTATCTATCTATCTATCTATCTATCTATCTATCTATCTATCTATCTATCTATCTATCTATCTATCTATCTATCTATCTATCTATCTATCTATCTATCTATCTATCTATCTCTAATGGGAGTGAAAGTGCCACTGATGTGCCTGAAACAGTTGATGCTAGAAATGTCAACAGCGTTACCCCACCCATCATTAATGTTGACGACCAGGAACATTCAACCTCAGGTGGAGACTCATTCTTTGATGAAAGTCTAGCTAATCTGAGAGCAGTTTTCCTGAAGAAGATCCAGGTGTACTAAGAGATACCTTAATGAGGTATGAAGATGTCCACATTGCAGCCCAAGTTGTCAGTGACAAGGCAGAAATTACTATGTCAGGAGCAGAAAATGATGAGTCGGTGGCAGAAGTACTTAAACGGTTAAAGAAAGAAATGAAGAGTGAAGGCAATGCAGAAAAGTTGAAAGTTGATGAAGAGGATTTAGCTGTTGACTTTTTCCAGTATTATAAGAACAACAATTTTGATCCAAAGACTCCCATTAAAGTCCAGCTTAGAGGTCAACCAGGTATTGACTCTGGAGGTATATTGAGACAAGCATTTAGCACTATTTTTGCATTGCTTGCAAGGAACGAGTTTCTTGGATTAAGGTTGTTCACTGGTCCTGTTTGCCGGTTGACCCCAGTGTACAGTAGTGAATGTATATTAACTGGTGTTTTTGAAATAATCGGAAGAATGATCAGCCACAGCTTGATACAGAATGGTCCCGGCTTTCCCTATTTTACCCCAGCTGTTTATTCATATATTGCCACTGGAAATCTAGAAGAAGCTATTACTAAAGTGTCAGTTATTGATATTGCAGATCCTGACCTTGTGGAATTTGTTGGAAAGGTTAGAACGAAATTTGCTCTTTATTATTTTTATTATTAATTTGTGGTTATGCCAAAAAAACCCAAATGTAGCCCACTTCACTTGACATTTCGATTTTTAGGGAGGCAATCACTAACCAACAGTGCATAGTACTGTTGCATAGTTGCATTATATTGAATTTATAGACGTAAATTGCTGAAAGGGAATCAGAAATTTCCATTAGATGGGCTTTCAGATGATGACCACCCCTGACCTATGTTGTACCATATTATTACAATTGTATTAGATATTTGTAAATTATTTTTAGATTAAAGATGCGCCTGCTGCAATGATTTCAGAGGTCATTTCTGAGGTGGCAAATCAACCCTCCTTCATCTACCTTTTGCAGGAATGCGGCGAAACTCGTACGCTAACTGTAAGAGAATTATTTTTGTACATCCAATTGGTAGAACTAGCCTTTCCTTTCATGCAGTCAAACTAAAAGGTTTTATTCTAAAGTGCTGTTTTTAGAGAAGCCGAGCTGGCCCGTTTAGTAAGACAGCCCGGTAAGTACGGTGAATTTGCCGCAGTCAGTTAAAGTTTATGTGGCGAAATTTTTATCTACTGTATTCTCAAGATATTGTTCACTCAAGATATTGCTTTGGCAGACTGTCTCGCTAAGTTCCAATTAAACAGTCCCTAAGATCTGTTTAGAAGACAAATTCCCATTGAATAAAACTAAATTAAATTAACAAGACAATTTTTGTTGAACGGATATGATTACGACCATACGAGATTTGCCATCATGAAACTTTTTAAAAATCTGGTAGTTTTGTAGCAACCATCTATTGGGAGAGTATGGCATGCGTATATATAAGATGGTGGCTTCACACGTGTTCAGCGAAGCTAACGATTTTTGCTAAATATTTTCTTGATTTTATGGTAGAGAACCGCTAGACAAACCGTGAATCGTTTTCTAAACTCCAAAAGCACGCTTGGATCTACTTTTCTTAGTAAAACAAAAAGGAAAACAGGATTTATTTTAAAATATTGATCGAGCGCATTACCGACAAAGCAAAATAACAGGGACGCTATTACATTCAAACGTGAACGATACGAGATAAAGAGCTCCACCACGAATAACTACAAGAAAGTTCCACACGAAGAGCTGGATTTTGGAATATACAAAAAACACAATCTTGTAGCATTTCAAACGACAGAGTTAAGGCTTCCTCTATGGATTGAAGCCGTATACCATCGATACTATCGAAACGAAATCTTCAACGACATAAACAACGAACTTGAGACAAAATGGACAGAGCAAAACGACGCAAGCAACACATCAAAATGCGAAGAAATCTCGATTGAAATCCTTCACAAAAACGAAAACGTATTAACAATCACAATCTTTGTAACCAAAGGAAGAATTCAAATACAAGGCCGGTTCACGAAAGCCTGGGCAAACGACGAATTCGACCACGTACGTGCCATTGTAAACAATGATGAGGAAGCCAACGAAAACACTAAGGTATTCTCAAACAGAATCTTAAAGAGAAAAGATACCTCACAAAGCACAACTTCTGCCCCGGATAACAATTCCACCGATGTCAACTTTGAAACGGACAATTTCTCAGGAGAAAAGTCATTCTCGATGCTGAAAAACATAATTGCGAATCTGGAGTCAGAATTTGTCACATACAAAATAGACGCCAATACAAAGTTAGAAGAACTATATAAAACATTAGAGAAGAAAGATAACGAAATAGCAATGTTGAAGCAAGAAATAACCAATCTAAAAACAATAAACAACAATCAACAACAAACACTCAGTGATCTCAGTCTGAAACAACTAGAAATAGAAGAAAGCATCGAACATTTACAAAGCGAACACAAAAATGAAAGAGAGAAAAGCAAAAAACTCGCGGTAAAGGAAATAGCGGCAGCTAAAAGTACCTCACCGGACAAGGAAACCCAACCACCACCTACCCACACAATCTTAAATTGTATCATCCCCACAGCAAACCGCTTTGAACCCTAATCCGAAACAAACACCCCACCTACCTCAAATACCCCCACAAAAGAAAACACTTCCCCCAACACACCACCAACAGAAAACCCCATCAACACCCCATCACCAACAGAAGAGCCCACTAACACACAACCTACCAACAAGAAATTGTTCAATGCCGAAACTATAATTCTGTGTGACAGCAATGGCAGAGATCTAAAGCCATCCGTCCTATGCCCAGATACACCAACATATTACATACGATGCCCCACTCTCACAAATGGCATCAACATTATAAACGAAATACAATTTCCAAAAATGGCAAGACCTTCATCATCCACTGCGGCACAAATGACCTTGAACAGATAGATGCCAGTCAAATCCTAGTAAAGCTCAAGACCTTGGAAAACCAACTCCACAAGAAATACCCTCAATCCCGAGTGATAATATCATTACTCCTACCACGAGCAGATAAACTCAACGGAGCAGTAAACTCCCTCAATGAAACAATTCAGAAAGAATTTAAAGATATAGCACACACAGCCCTAGTAGAACACAATAATATAACACCACAGTAGTGAAAGACCCCCTCTGGCGGCGGAAGTAATTAGTATGCAAACTTAGGTGTCGAAATTAATTAGTATGCAAAGTCTATGACGTCACTTTGTTCAGCTAACAATCTGGCGGATTTTATAATGAGCATGCAAAATCTATGACGCCAGGTAGCGCGACCAATTAACGCGGGCAGGTCTGGGCTAAATGTGGCAGGCGATCAATTAGCATTACAACTAGTTTCTGACAAATTTGTAATAAAACGACAAGAGGTTTCTCATAGTTTGCATGTATAAAAGTATGAAATAGAAGTTAGTTTTTTAAAACCTACCGTTAGCTCAGTTGGTAGAGCAAAGGACTGTAGTTATTACCAAATCAGTATTCCTTAGGTCACCGGTTCGAACCCGGTACGGTAGAAAAAATTTTGCCTTACAACCATGTAGCAACGTTGTGAGTCCCTCTCTTATTTTCAACACGCAATTGAAATTCGTTTTAATTTTGATGGCTCGTTTTGAGCAATAAGTTTCCAAACAGAAATAAAAAATATCGCAACAGAAATAAGCAGTTGCTAATCCCGGGTTGTCAAAGCCGTTTTTATGATCGCTATTTGCATGTTGTTCAACATTATTTAGCAAACCTACATACATATATACGGTCAAGATGACCGAGTCAGATAGAATACTTGAAGGAAAAAACCTGTAGAACAATTTAACAGTCTTAGTTGTAATATTTTTTCTCTATTATTTGTATCAATAAACATGTTTTAAACTTTGCTGCGTTGTTATGCGTTGCTAAGTCAAAAGGCGTGTAGGTAATTAAGGGGATTAAGGTAACACGAATTTGCATAACTAAGTGTATTCCGATGGATAGATGGGGATTATTTTTAACGCCGGTGTATACCTTAAAATCACGCGCGTGGCTTTGCGGGTGCATGCATATATTAAAGTACAACATATTTGTACACGGATCTTTTCGCGCGGGCGGAAAGAGCGGGCTTTGCGGGCAAAAATTTGCACAGTATTTCAGTTTTAGAATACATTTATTTCTTCAAAATGTTTTACAAAATTTAGTAAGGTCTACTTCTAAGAGCGTAACGTCTGGGTGTTTTTGTTATTTTTAAAGAGTTCTCATATTCTTGTCTATCTTCTGGGGATAACTTTGCAAGTTTTCCCGGCTTCATTGGAATATATTTCGGTCTATCGCTCAATATAAAACGTTCATAATCCTCTCTTGCTTCCGGAGTCATTCGCGCTAGGTCAGGTTCGGTCCAATCTGCTGGGTCTTTTATTTGTCCATATTTGGTGTGAACTCCACTCCACCCGTCTTGGTGTTGGACGTACCATACGAACATAGCTCGCAGAAACCAATGACATGTGAAAACAGTAAAGGTGACTGTTCATCACATATCATACATTGAACGTCTTTGCCCCAGTAGAAATCTTTCCACGAACATCTTGGGCACTTCATTAAGTATACAATGTGACCAGTCTCTTCACCACAATGGTTACAAGGTAGTTTCTCGGGCTCACCATCATCCTCATTATCATCATCCTCCTTATCATCATATTCGCTTTCATTATCACTCTTGTCAGATTCCATGTTCTCTTCATCAGATTCGCTTTCAACATCACTCTCAGATAGTGGTATTTCATGTTCCTCCTTTGCCATTTTTGACAATAAATACTCATTTTGAATTAAATCTTTATTAACCCCTGCTTGTACTAAACCTTTTGCAAACAGGTCAAGCCCTCGTGGTTCAGGAATGTGAGAGTTGTATGGTAAAAGTGTGTATTGTAAAAGGTTCTCGATGTTAGTACCAGCAATGTCTCTTCCATGATAAACAATCTCCCCCTGAGGATTCCAAGTTAATATATCACTTGATATAAGAATAGAATGTAGCATTTTTTCTGCTGTAGTTCTATTGACATTATTGTTCAGATACAAAAGTATATCTTCAATGCGCCAATGTCGCGGAGATGTTTTACTCTCGATGTTCATTGTTGAAATGATGTATAAATTGAAGTCACAGGGCTTTTATACAAGTTCAGCCAGGCTTTCTAAAATAGGACTTAGTAATAGTCCAAGGAAACCTTCACCACGTTGAACGAGTATCCGTTTTTCTTCTTCCACATTTTCCTCTATCTGCCAACCTAAGCATTTCATTTTTGTAAGGTCGGAGTTTCTTCATCACATGCTTCGGCATTAAATATTTTCTTTTCATAACGTTTTCTACACAGAGACACAGGCAGTGTACTTGTTCGACGCTTGCTGTTTCCAGTAGTGCTTGTTGTTGACAGGCTCGGACGTGCCCAAAAATTCAAGATATGGCTTGTGCCTTAGAAGATTGATCATTTCCGTTCGACGGTTTGGAAGCAAATGAGTAAAACACAACAATAAGGAAGCTAATATCGGAAGAGAGAAAGCAGTCTATACAAGGCTCCGAGTTATTGAGAGCTGGACTCTGAGCTTATCGAACTTGGCTCCTTGTGCATGTCAGATAAGGAAGATAAGAGGATAAATATAAGGAAGATAAGGATACAGATAAGAGGATAAATATAAGGAAGATAAGGATAAGAAAGATAAGAAGATAAAGATAAGGATAAAGATAAAGAAGATAAGGATGAAGATAAAGATAAGAAGATAAAGATAAGGATAAAGATAAAGATAAGGATAAAGATAAGAAGACAAAGATAAGAAAATAAAGATAAGGATAAAGATAAAGAAGATAAAGAAGATAAAGATAAAGAAGATAAAGATAAGGATAAAGATAAAGATAAGGATAAAGATTAGGAAGATAAAGATAAGGATAAGGAAGATAAAGATAAGGAAGATAAAGATAAGGAAGATAAAGATAAGGATAAAGATAAGGAACATAAAGATTAAGATAAGGATAAAGATAAGGCAGATAAAGATAAAGATAAGGATAAAGATAAGAGGATAAAGATAAAAAGATAAAGATAAGGATAAGGAACATAAAGATTAAGATAAGGATAAAGATAAGGAAGATAAAGATAAAGATAAGGAAGGTAAAGATAAGGATAAAGATAAGGAAGATAATGATAAGAATAAAGATAAAGAAGATAAAGGATAAATATAAGGAAGATAAGGATAAAGATAAGAGGATAAATATAAGGAAGATAAGGATAAGGAAGATAAGAAGATAAAGATAAGAAGATAAAGATAAGGATAAAGATAAGGATAAGGATAAAGATAAAAAGATAAAGATAAAGATAAGAAGATAAGGTGTGTTTTACACGTGGGAATTACCTGACAACGCTGCCATCAGAATATTTATTTACCATCAGAAAAATTATTGAATTTATCCGAGTTTTAGTACTTTAAAAACCTAGCACTAAGATATAGAAATCGCTTGACAATTATATATCATGACCTCCAACTTCCATGTGTTTATAGAACTCTAGACAGCAACATATTCTCTCGTATATAGACCCCACATGGCAGACCGAGACTAAATGTTATTGCTACATGCTATTTCTCAGCGTTTTGACCCTTGATAATATTTATATATTACTTAACAACAAAACATGTAGCTGTATACCGCGAATATAAAAGTTGTTTATTCCTCTAGGAGCTAATTTATAGAAATCACTTGACAATAGCAGCAAAATGCTATAGCTGTGCTTATAAAACCCTAGACAACAACATATTCTCTTGTATATAGCCCTAATTTTCATATGGCAGACCGCGATTTAAATATTAGATATGGGAACGCTAGCAACATCTGTAAATGTAAAAAATCCTCAAACCTCCAATCATAGTAAATCGACATTAATCCCTCTATTTCAGAAACTATTTGTAGTGCTAATTGGTCGCCTGTCACAGTTGGCCCAGGCTTGCCCGCGTTAATTGGTCGCGCTACCTGTCACATTCGGCCCAGGCCTGCCCGAGTGACGCCTGATCTTATTCCATGGCGTCATTGCACTAGGGTTGAAGGCTCTCAAAGGAGTACCTTGTTGTGTTTGGTCGCGCTACCTGTCACATTTGGCCCAGGCCTGCCCAGCAAAGTGACGTCATAATTTGCATACTAATTAGATCCGGCACCTAAGTGACGTCTTGGCGGCATCCCTTTGGTCTCCATATGGGGGGGGGATCACTACTCCTGTCCCTACTTGGGAAAAATATATTCCCCTCCGAAACAGTGAAAGATCTAGGAGTTACTCTTGACCCTCTCCTTTCTTATGACGAACACACAACTAAGACGATCTCTTCATGTATGTCCCGCCTCGGTCGAATAAATCGTGTTAAGCATGTACTGGACAGGCAAACACTTATCACTGTAATAAACGCTCTTGTCTTCAGCAAGTTATTTTACTGTTCGAATGTTTGGGCCAATACAACTGGCAAAAACATAAACAAATTACAATCTGTACAGAACTTTGCCTGTCGTATCGTTAGCGGAGCACGAAAGTATGATCATGTTACACCACTTTTAAAAGAATTAAGATGGCTTCCTGTGGCAACTCAGTTGTACTATCGTAGCGCCACTATGGCTTTTAAGTGCATGACGGGCTGTGTCCCAGCTTATATTTCATCCCAATTTATAAAGCGTCAGGAAGTATCTAACCATCATACTAGGAATTCACAACAACTTAATACTCCGTTATTTAAAACGGCAACAGATCAACGGACATTTTATTACAAGATTGTTAGTCTATGGAATTCTTTAGACTCTTTTTTAAAACTTTGTGAATCAGTTGATTCTTTTAAACGTCGTTTAAAGACGAAGTTATTGCATGAGTTTTTGAGCAACTAGGTTCTTACGCATATATTATAGGCTTGTAATTGTATTATTAATATTATATAGTTATTATAAATTAGTTATTCTGCATGTAATTAGGTAATTTTCTTTGAAAAGCCTCTACGGGGAAAGATAATAAAATATCAATCAATCAATTATCAATCAGTGAAGCCAGCTACCTATTAATTCAAAGAACAGTACTGGCTTTGGGGCCCTGCCCTATCAGCCTTCATTAAGTGACGTCTGCGACACACTGGTTGTGTTATCGTAATAAAGTGTTTACATTTCCTGGATCAACACGGTAAGTAAGATTTGAAACTCTGAGTGGTTGTATAAAGTTGGTCTAATTGATGCTCGGAATGGATCATCACAAGATCATCACCAGGTCCAAACACAATGGCTCGTTATACGGGACAGTCTTCACAGGAGCATTCTGACAAAGCCAATGTTGTGTAAAAGTATTCTCAGAAAGCAACATAGCCATTGATTCTTTTCCACCTTTGTTTACTTTACTAAATGTACAGTGTACCAAGAGACATAAAGCAAAATTTATACTGTTAAAAGTTATACTGTATTTTTTGTTGAGTATAATTGCGTACGTACGTTGATCTTCAACGCGATCTGTTTCTAGGAAACAGAATTGCGTTGCAATTTAAGTTACAGCATAAATTGCCTCTTAATAACATATCCTTCAAACACTTTACCAATAAAAATAGTAAGATCGTGCTCTTATCCACAAATAACGTAAAACAGTTATATGAGGCGGGGGTGGGCAATCCAATTTAGGTTGGCACCATATGACCACCTTTTGTTGGGGTTAACCCCCGCCCTCTCCTGGTGTGTGTCGAAAATGGGGTAGTTATGCGTTAGCTGTTGGGTATACTCTTAAGCATGGTATTTTGCTATACAAACAGCAGTGTAAAAGACCTTCATGCAAACGAAGACTTTAGTGAAATGAATGAGACGTTATTGACAGACCTAATGTATGGTGAGTAGAATTAATGTGATTTTCAGGGACAGAAACCGCTAAAGAATTGGCTACTTTCCGTTAGTAGTCTAGCTAGGACTGTCACAATCCCTCCGCCCCCGTCTCTTGTACATATGGTATACAACATTCCTGATGAAGACTAAGTGAATATCACGAACTCAAGCTAAGCAGTCAATGAGAAAAACATTCATATGAAAACTTCATGTAATGAAAAAATTACTAAAAAATATACAATTATCAATCACTGTTATTTGATTATTCTAAGACAAATATATATAATGTATTATGCATGGTATTACTCGGGAAGTTAAACAAGATCAAAAATTGCGTAAAGAATTGCCCATGTCGCTTCATTCAAGAATTTTTCCTCACCTGTTACATCGGTTGATACTTTGATTTGATTGTACAAAATGAGGCTTCAATCATAAGTTTTGAACCGTTTTAAGTATGAAACTACGCATGCTCAGTTAAGATGAGCTGGATCATCTCAGCTGAACTTTCGTGGTCGCAATTTTTGATCGTGCAACAACTTTCCTCTAATCTAATATTTCCACCATTATAAATCAATTTCTCCCCCCCCCCCCCCCACCAAATTGTATAGTTTTGAATTTTCATTCGGTAAAGACTAAATGTTATACTACATAACCAGTTTATGTTTTTGTCGAAGTTCTGTGAAGCCAATACTATTGTCACATGTGCATGCAAGTTCTCACCTAGAAATTATCACTCAACATTTTAATAATGTCTAAAAAAATATTGCTTATAAAACACATTATGCGCCAACTTATAACCTCAACTAAAACATTCATTAGTATTGTCTATCTTCTTTTTCTCTTTCGAAATATTTTGAAAACTCTTCCTAAGACGCCATGATTATCATTTGTCACTTCATTTGTTGTATCATGTTCTTGACGTATAATTACCTCCATCTCAAGTAGTTCCACACGTTCATTGACTTGATCATTGTCATCTGTCATTTCATTTGTTGTGTCATGTTCTTGATGTATCATTACCTCCGTAAGAGGTAGTTCCACACGATCTTCATTGACTTCATCATTGCCATCTGACATTTCATTTGTTGTGTCATGTTCTTGATGTATCATTACCTCCGTCTGAGATGGTTCCACACGTTCTTCATTGACTTGAACATTGTCATCTGTCATTTCATTTGTTGTGTCATGTTCTTGATGTATCATTACCTCCGTCTGAGGTAGTTCCACACGTTCTTCATTAACTTGATCATTGTCATCTGTCATTTCATTTGTTGTGTCATGTTCTTGATGTATCATTACCTCCGTCTGAGGAGGTTCCACACG
The DNA here is from genome assembly GCA_902702795.2 of Paramuricea clavata. Taxonomy (NCBI): domain Eukaryota; kingdom Metazoa; phylum Cnidaria; class Anthozoa; order Malacalcyonacea; family Plexauridae; genus Paramuricea; species Paramuricea clavata. Next base: position 11,278 of record CACRXK020004189.1, read on the forward strand.
TTCTTCATTGACTTGACCATTGTCATCTGTCATTTCATTTGTTGTGTCATGTTCTTGATGTATCATTACCTCCGTCTGAGGTAGTTCCACACATTCTTCATTGACTGGATCATTGTTATCTGTCATTTCATTTGTTGTGTCATGTTCTTGATGTATCATTACCTCCGTCTGAGGTAGTTCCACACATTCTTCATTGACTGGATCATTGTTATCTGTCATTTCTTTTGTTGTGTCATGTTCTTGATGTATCATTACCTCCATCTGAGGTAGTTCCACACATTCTTCATTGACTGGATCATTGTTATCTGTCATTTCATTTGTTGTGTCATGTTCTTGATGTATCATTACCTCCGTCTGAGGAGGTTCCACACGTTCTTCATTGACTTGACCATTGTCATCTGTCATTTCATTTGTTGTGTCTTGTTCTTGATGTATCATTACCTCCGTCTGAGGTAGTTCCACGCACTCTTTATTGACTTGATGATCATTGTCACCTGTCGTTTGATTTGTTGTGTCATCTCGCCATGGTATTATAACCTCCGTCTGAGCTAGTTCTGAATCATCACGAACTAACTCTTCAACCATGTATTTCACATTTAACTTCATCTTTTCTTTCCATGCTACTTTCATTTGTTCAGATGTTTTCAATGTTGCTATATTGAATATATGCGGCATGACACCGAGGCTAGCAGTGGTCAAAACTTGAACAAAACCAGTCACCTCGAATTCACGTAGCATTTTAATCAGCTGAAAAATGGCGAATGCAAATGCAAAGACACACAACATTTTTACTCCTAAATAAAATAGGTTTTTATCGTAAGGTAGTAATTTGTCTCTGATTTTATCGTAAAGCGCTTTTGACACGACAGGTAATACTTTTTCGTTTCGTTTGGGACGTTTGTTTGGTATGCAGACATTATCATCGTCTTGCGCGTCTCGACAAGCTTCGTATATTTGTTGTTTTAACAGCAAGTAATTCTCTTCCATTGACTTCCAGTAACTTATACAGTAGAATGTTAGGACAGAGACGAATGCCAAATAAGGAATGAAGAAAATTAAGTTTAGAAACAATCCAAAAAGCAACGACACTGTCGCCTTCGGTATCAGAACGATAGTCCAAAAAAGATATAAACCAAGCGACAAAATTAGGAAAACATACCACAAAAGACATCCACAGCAAGATTTGAGGTCAGAACTTGATGATACCAGTAAAAGTCGGGTGTATAGTAAACAAAGAAAAACTACAAGTATAGAATAAAAAGGTAGAATAAAGACCAAAAAGAAATAAATGAATACTGCAAAAGCATAACACAGGCACACGGCCAAAAATTTAAGTGCACGATTGTTGAACTTTGTATGTTTGGCGGTAAAAGTTGCGATCTTTTGCTTCACAGTTTTACTTGCCTTTCTCCAAAATTTTATGTTACATAGTAAAGTTAACATTTTAATCATAACAATGGTTTCACAACTTTCAAGTTCTTCCCGTAACTCTGCGGCGTCGTAACCACACCATACAAGAATATTGCCGGGAAATTCAAAGAAAAATTTAATGCGTCTATCTTTTTGCATTGAATAGGAAATGGTACTCTCAACAGGTAACAAACAGCAAGTTACATGCAACACTGCGATGCCAGCATGCACATAAATAACAAGAAAATTTGGTGTCCAAAGAAACCAGAAACCGGCCAAGACAAACATTAATAGACAAGTACGAATACATGCAATTAGGCGACCATTTTCCTGCCAAATGATTTTAAAGAAAATAAAAGATGACGACATCCTGCTTTCCTCCAGTTTGTAGCATTTTGAATATTTTACATTAAAATCAGAACGAGACGCCAAATTAAAGATTAACGAAGTAAGACATAATGGAACTACTAAGATTAGAATGAGGAATAAACCTTCCCAAAATGTAGTATTCTGGGAAAGAAATGAATTGCTTTTGGAACAACCATCATTGCATTCAAGCAGATTGAGTTTTGTGACGTGACAGCAATTTTTGCGTTCTTCTCCAGATGAAATTTCCTTAAATGAATACCAAACATCGTAGTTTGTGGCCAAGTTAATGGTGCGAACAATATTTTGAACAGTTTCCAATGCGAATTCTGTGGCATTTGTCCTGTTTCTAATGCAATCATTCTGGCTTTCTAGGACATGCATTTCAAAGTCTCTTATGCCAACTGTCAAAGTCCATGGAAGGGTCTTGAACTTGAGGACATTAGAGTCTAAAGCAAATATAATTTCTCGACCGATAGGGTTCATTAATTGAACATGAAAATCAGATAAGAGCTCTTTGCCATGACTGACATTAGATAAAGAAACAGAAATATCCACTACATGAACAAGATCATTGTTAAAAATTTCAACGATTTGCGATATTTCACTGTGTTTCATCTCCAAAATACAAGGTTTAGAACCAGTACTTGCGTTCGACGAAAAATTCGACATGGCAGGCAACGCTGTACTGATATGAATTCTCTCATTCGATGACTGGTTGTTGGAGCTGGCAGACACGAAGGAGAATATTAAACCACAGCAAACGACCAATGACAACATAATAATTTCAATCAACTTTCTTTACAACGCTCGAGAAAACGAACAGTATTTGACTGTCGATCACAAATCGTAGGATCCTTTGGTACAAATTTTAAACTACAATCAACAAATAACCAAAGTGAAGTACGCATGACATTCAACACGAGATTCAACATGATATTCAAAATAACATTCAACATGACATTCAAACAGACTCCCGCTGTGAACTTACTCATTTCAATCACTCAGAAGTAAAATTGAAAATATGGCCATTTCTCCTCACCCATATGGATTACAAACAAAGAAAACATGCAGTTATTATTAAATAATCAGTACCATAATGATTTTCTGCACAAAAACCAACAAACTTGCCTCAACGCAGTCCAAAAAGACATTTTATTAAAAATTACCCCAGGTGCCAAACATAGCCTACACTAAAAAACTGTCAAAAATGGATGAGTTGCCGGTTCGCAGACCCCCTTTGTTTTTCGCGGCTAATTGCCCCCTGGCGATCCCATAATACATTGCATTTGCAAATAATACAATGTATTATGGGATCGCCAGGGGGCAATTGGCCGCGCAAAACAAAGGGGGCCTGCGAACCGGCAACTCATCCATTGTCGCAGTGCTTGCAAAATTTTTTAAACTTTCGTATATTGTATAAAATTAAATGCTCTTTCAATCGGTTATTTACGCGTAAGTGGTGCCAGCCTGCAAACTAGCGAAATTCCGTCTCAAACAGTAATGTATTGCACGTACGTTTCATATAATAAGCCAATTATATATGCGCTCTCAAGAACTTCCTGTTAAGTTGTAAATATCTCGCCCCCTATTCTATGGAATTTTTTCAAACTTTCGTATGTTATACAAATTGAATGCTCTTTCACACGTATGTGGTGCGAACGTGCAAACTAACGAAAATCCGTCTCAAACAGGAATGTACTATGCGTGTCATAATGCTGTGAGTGAATTATTATAATATGCGCTTTCAATAACAAAAACTGTCTGTACCAGTGCAAGTAGTACCAATGTGAAAATGCTGTGCTGAGTGTGATATGACTACCTTAAAAATAAGCAGAAACTCGACGTTTCGAGCGAAGGCCCTTCGTCAAGAGTTAGTGGCTACTAACTCTTGACGAAGGGCCTCAGATTTCAATACTGCATGTTAAGTTGTAATTATCTTCCCGCTATTCTATAAAATATTTTCAAACTTTCATATGTGGTTTAAAATTATCTACTCTTTCAACTGATTACTTACATGTAAGTGGTGCAAGCCTGAAAACTTGTCAAAATCCGTCTCAAACTGAATTATATTTGGCACGTGTCATCGCGATTAAACCTGTCTCGCAGTTCAAGTGCACTCTTCCCATCAGCCCCTTCGCCCATCTATCCCCACTACAATACTTCATGTAAACTCGTCCTATGCGCATCACAGTTTTTTTTTACAAAGAAACGCCTGGGTACGAGGCAGGTAAATCAATTATATATTTGCGTTGACAAAAATTGCCTGTTATAACTTCTAAATCAGGGGTCTTCACCCCTTTTTTTCGGCGACCCAAACCCAAGCTTCATAGGTGTCCCGCGACCCTGAACACTGCCAATAAAACTTTCGATAATTAAAAACATTATGGCTTTTCACCGAAAGCTTCCGAGTGTATGACGACGACTCTACTTCGGAAGACGACGTGCGCCGCAGGCGCGCCGAGTGGTGCTAAGCCATAATGTTTGAGTTACATGAAGTAAAAGGTATTATATCTAAAGCTTTACCAGTTTACCTGTTTACCATATTATTCTAGCAATCTAGCGCATAATAATCGTGAAAAAACATTAATTATAATCGCAAATTTCGCAAGGAAATATTCATATGTAAATATGTGCATCTTATCACTTGATCTCTCGTCTTGTAAAGTTTACTAGTGTAAGTTCGCGACCCTAGACAAGCATTGCGACCCATGCGACCCAAGACAAGCCTTGCGACCTTCGAGGGTGTGCTAGAGACCCAATTTTGGGTCGCGACCCATGGTTTGAAGACCCCTGTTCTAAATATCTTGCTCGCTATTCTATAGAATTTTTTTAGACTTTGGTATGCTGTACTAAATTAAATGTTCTGTCAATCCGTTGTTTAAACGTAAGTGGTGCAAGCCAGGAAACTACCGAAAATCGGTCTCAAACAGGAATGTATTCCGCGCGTCATATAATAAACTAATTATGCGTGCTTTCAAGAACTGGGGCCGGTTGTATAAAAAAGTGATTAAAGTTAATCATAGTTAAGTGCAAAAGTCATCCAATAAGAAGCGCCTATTTGAGAGTTAATCACTATTTAACTACAAAATAGTGATTAAAGAAGTGATTAAGAGTTTTATACAACCGGCCCCAGTACGTTAAGATGTAATTATCTCGCTCGCTATTTTACAGAATTTTTTTAAACTTTCGTATGTTGCATAAAATTACATACTCCTTCAACCACTTCCTTACACGTAAGTGGTGCAGCGCCATAAACTAGAGAAAATCCGCCTCAAACAGAATTGCATTTAGCGCGTCATACAATATATAAGTCAATTATATATGCGCTGTCAAGAATTGCATGTTAATTTTTAAAAATCTTGCCCGCTATTCTACACTAAATTTCGTATGTTGTACAAAATTATGCACTCTTTCAAACGGTTAGTTACGCGTAAGTGGTGGTGGAGGTGGGGGGGGGGGGTGTGACAATATTAAAAAAAAAACTATATACATAATACAAATAAAGACAATAAACTCAGTAGATGTTTAAATTATATGAACTAGTGTATATATTATTATATGAGCTATGAGTATATATTAGGACAAACTAACGTCGGAAATTAAAGAATTAAAGGTATTTATCGATACGGAATTTTTAACTTCGGATGGTAGATTATTCCAGAGCTTTGCACCACTATAACTAATACTTTTTTTCATATACTCAGTTTTAGGTTTTGGGAGATTAGCCTGCGAACAGGCTCTCAAGCTGAATTGAGAGCCTGCATCGATGACTAATGAATTTGAATATCTGCGTCTCAAATCGTGACGCGAAATTCTCATTGGTCAGATGCTATAATTTATATGTTTCCGCTGAGCTCTATATATGTCAACTGCTGAAGCACTATGCATAAAAAGCACATTAACTGATCAAATTGGTCTTGGCCGTCTTATCTCAAAGCACGAAATGTTCTGTTTTAAGAAAACAGTATTTAAAACATTTGAACTTTTGCTTTAATATCTTATATTTCGAAAAACAGTATGAACTGTACGGTCTAAATTTAGTTTGCACGGTCTAAATTTAGTTTGCACGAAAGCTGTAAACAACTCCAAATAAGGACAGACATTCCATATTTGGAAAAACGAACGTTACGGGGCAGATATTCAGATTCATTAGTCATCGATGCAGGCTCTCACTCAGCTTGAGAGTCTGTTCGCAGGCTATTGGGAGATCCGAGTTCCGTAAATTGTGATTATGTTGAGGAGCAATTGGATTTTGAAATGATTCGATTAGAATAGCAGGTGCTTGCCCATGGATTATTTTATACATGAGTGATGAGTCTGGCTTTCAGGACAAGTCTACGTTGCACTAACGTTTTCCATTGAAGCTCATTGAAGGCGGCTTCCGATTGGCCATGCTTGTTTCCATATCCTAATATGACCATGGCCGCTCTATTTTGAAGTGACTGAAGTCTGTTTGAAAGTGCGGCACCAATTGGCTCCCACACAAGGCAGCAGTAATCAAAATATGGTTGAACCAAAGCATGATAAACAGATACAAGTGTCTCACGAGTAACATATGGTTTGAGCCTCCCAATCGCTCCAATACCTGACGACACTTTTTTACATACTTCATCCAGATAGTTGTCCCATAATAGATATATCTTCGATTACGATACCTAAAGACTTTTTGGTTGTCACTCGATTTACAGGTCTGTTGACTATCTGAATGACAGGATCATTAATTGTAAGTTTGCTAATCTTATGTTTGTTTGCAATTATTAGATATTCAGTTTTGATAAGATTTAGGCATAATCAGGGATGCTGAAAGATCGATAATAGCAGGGGCAGATATTCATATATTCGTGTTCACAGACTGTAAAAACAATCGATTTCAAAAGAAATTAATTGGGCAGAACAGGAATATATGAATATCTGCACCCCCAATTATCGATCTTCCGGCATCCCTGGCCATAATTTGTTTGCTAAAAGCCATTTGTGAACATTGTTCAAGTCATGATTAATTTTGGATTCAATTTCGGGTACTACTATACCAGAGGCAGTAAGAGTAGTGTCAGCTGCAAACATTCTTACTGTTGATTTCTCAATACAATTTGGCAAATCGTTTATGTAAATTAAGAAAAGAAGAGGTCCTAAAATAGAACCTTGGGGACTCCATAATCTATTATTTGAGGTTTGGATAGACACATTTACATAACACCTCATTTACATAACATCATTTGGGAACGATTCCCTAAATATGAGCTAATAAGATTTATGGCGGATGATTGCATACCGTAGAAACCAAGTTTTGCAGTTAAAATTTCAGTGTCGAAGGCTTTTTTTAGATCAAGGAAAACCGTAATATTAAGCATACCATCGTCCATGTTTCTATACCATTCGTTAGTGGAATGCAGCATTGCATCCGCTGTTGAGTGCATTGCATAGTCTAAAGCCAAACTGATGTTTGGAAATTAAATTATTGTTGTTTAAATAAGTAAATAAATGTTCATGAAGGACTTTTTCAAAGATTTTGCCAATTGCTGACAAAATCGAAATAGGACGATAATTATCGGCTAAATTTTTTGGACCAGTTTTATGCAAGGGAATAATTTTGGCAACTTTCCACTCCGTGGGAAACGTTTCTGTTTCAATCGAATAATTAAATAGATTTGTTAGAGATTGAGTAATAACCGGAGCAGCAATTTTTAAAATCTTGGATGGAATTTTGTCGAGTCCGGTAGCTTTTGAAGTGGAAATTGAAAGCAACATGTGAAAAACTGCACAAACATCAACAATTTGGAAATTAAATGTATAGGTGTCCTTATCATCTACTTTAAGATATAATGTCCTTATCATCTACTTTAAGAAATGAAAATTTAAATGAAAGAAATCTTTAAGCTGTAGTGTAACTTATTTTTCAGTTTCTTGCTTTTATGCTTTGTTCCCAAGATATTTCAATTTGTTTGGTATGTAAATGAGTGTGAATATGTCGCTAATTTATGACGTCACGTTGGTTGCAAGCTCTTCAAAATGGTTGAATATCACGGTTATCATCCAAGATAATAATTTCTAACTTCACTCACTGGTAAATGTGATAAAATACTGGAGAAAAACGTGAACTGATATCTACAGTTTTTAGATTTATTAGATTTATGACCAGTATAAGTTGAGCTTGCAACCAACGTGACGTCATAAATTAGCGGACATATTCACACTCATTTACATACCAAACAAATTGAAATATCTCGGGAACAAACCATGAAAACAAGAAACTGAAAAATAAGTTGCACTACAGCTTAAAGAGTTCTTTCGTTTAAGAAAATAAAAAAAATCATGTCATATACACTTTAAGGAAATTTAACTGAATCTGAGGAATTGTTTATCGATAACCTAAGTGATGTTTCGCAAATGGGAAGTGAGAGAACTTGTTTACCAAATCAATTTCCCGCTTTTTCCACCAGAGTCGATAAAAACAACTAAAGAACGATAGTCTATATTTGGTATATTTGTACATACAGAGCTGTCAATCTTATCTGACTTTGGCTATTAAGGAGCCGATTACATGGAGTATTTTCAACCCCGGGGTTGAACTCAGCCCTGTTAACCGGGTTGAATTTTTTTGCGATTACATAGACGATTTCAACCTCGGGGTTAAAGCGTTATACTATATGTTCTCGGCATCGATTCGCGGAAGTAAAAAAGCCTTTATTTTGTTTACTTGTAATAAATTGTCACTACCACGCATGCTCGAATATCTCATTATAATTTCAGCCCTTGGTTGAAACGATTACATGACAAAATTTTCAACCCAGTGCTGAGTTCAACCCTGGGGTTGAAATTTCAACCCTGCTAGATGAAGCAGGGTTGAAATTTCAACCCCGGGGTTGAAATTTCAACCCCGGGGTTGAACTCAGCACTGGGTTGCAAATTTTGTCATGTAATCGCGCGTTTGATTTTGATAGAGTTTTGTATTGCAGACAAGGCTAAATTTCAACCCGCCGGTAAACAGGGCTGAGTTCAACCCCGGGGTGCAACGGTTATTAGCGTCGGAAGACAGTGAATGAAACAATAGTCAATACCATTATTGAACATTGTTTGTCTTTGATATTTTGCACAAATTTCGATATCCAAAAAAGGGAAATATCCGGCCAGTATTTTATCGAACTAAAACAGTTGGAATTGCCCATCACTAGCAGTCTCTCGCTCTTTACAAAACAGATACTTGTTGCCGCTCATTGCCGCTTAGCATTCGTGAAAGAGTAGGATAATTCTCCCAGCGCTGCGCGAATTCTAGTATTGCGCAAATTTTAATACAAGTAAGGTATATGAAATTGTTATGGCAACAAGTCATGTTATGCAAGTTTTTAATGATTTGCATTATCCAAATGATGCAGGTTTATTAGCATAGCATGACCAGTTGCCATGGCTAGCTTGCCACTAGTAGTAATATAGAGGCCGTTCGACCCGGATTTTTGCGGCGGTGGAGTGCGGCGGTGGAGTGTGGAGTGTGGAGGGTAATTAGTATTCCAACACGTCATAATTATATGCAATGACGTCACGCGGGCAGGTTTAAACACGATCGGGCGAAACTTGCTGACTACGCATTTTTTAGCGTCCCTCCACGTGTGTGATACAATAGTTAGGTATATATAAAAGAGAACATGTTGTTGTCTGGAGTTTTATAAGTACAGCTCTAGCATTTTGCTGTTATTGTCAAAACGCTGAGAAATAGCATTAGTGTTATATATCTAAAACTTATATATTCGGGGTATACAGCTATATGTTTTGTTGTTAAGTTATATATTAATATTATCAAGCGTCAAAACGCTGAGAAATAGCATGCGGTAAGAGTTATTATGTATCTACAATTAAACTAATATTTAAATCCCGGTCTGCCATATGAGGTCTATATACGAGAGAATATGTTGCTGTTTAGAGTTATATTAACACATGGAAATTAGAGATTATGATATATAATTTTCAAGCGATTTCTATATTTTATTGCTAGTTGTTTAAAGTACTAAAACTCGGATAAGGTTAATAAATTTAGGCTATATTAAAGCACACCGGTTGCTATGTGTTGTTAGGGTGACACTAATTAAAGGATTAACTTTTATCAGAGATTTGCATTTTTCTACTGTGTGGATAAATACGGGTAGATTAGGATATTCATTGCGCGGGCATCGCGGCGCGGGCGTCGCGTTTAAACTAAACAGTTTCTAATCCCGAGTTGTCAACGTCGTTGTTAAGGTCAATATTTACATGTTGTTCAACGTTATTTTAGCAAATATTCTACATACATATATACTGTTAAGATGACCGAGTCAGATCATAAGTAAGCTTATCAAGAATATAAGTTAGAATTGGAACAGTTGTAATATATTTTGCAATAAAAACATGTAATCGTTATATACGTTGTTATTTGTTGCTAAGTCATTAGCGACGCTTGCGTGCATGCATATATTAACGTACAACATATTTGTACACTAATCAGGCGGGCGGATCGCGCGGGCGGAAAGAGCGGGCTTTGCCGGCAAAAACTACACAATATTTCAGTTTTTAAATACATTTATTTCTTCAAAACGTTTTACAAAATTATGCTTCTAATATATATCGTTACTTGTTTCAGGGGTTTCGCTATCAGATTCTTCATCATAGCCGCTTTCATCATCGTGGCTGCTTTCATCTTCCGTAATCCATTTGGTATGTCTTGGGACTGTTATATGAGAACACAGTTTTAACCTCTTTGTAGTTGATAAATTACTTCGTTGGCCTTGCCTTCTCTTGCTTCCGCGCCCTGCTTGTTGTAGTAGGGCTTTTGCTCCTTGTTCGGCAAAGTCTTTAACAACGTCACCTCCGTGAGTCTTTACAGATTCTCTTACATTTTTTCCTTGGAGTACATCTTGACCAACTTTTGTGGCTGCTTGCAATGCTCTTTTGCCAACAACTTTAGCGCCTTGTTTGAACAGAGGGATAGCATATCTCGCAAGGCTCTTGAAAATACTTCCGATCCCGTATCCTCTTTGAAAACGTGCACCACGATACCCAGCGATGTTTCCGCCACGCTGCTGTCTCAAGAAATGGTCTCTCAGTAGTTTTTCGTCTACAACAAGTGTACCTCTCGGCATGTTGATGTGTTCAGTTCAACTTCACGCAGTCAACTAATCAAATATCACTTTGGTCGCCTATTTTACGGTTAAAGGACTGCCTTTCATCCGTTCTGATATCTATAATTTCACCTCGGCGACAATGTGGACAGCTGGCGAATACATGTGTAAAATCTCCTTTGGACACTTGAAAATCACAGATCATACAGCGACAGTTTTTACAATTCGGATAAAAATCTGTCCATGTGCATACGGGGCACGTACTCAAATGGGAGATGTATATATCTTTGTTGCAACTGTTACAAGTTGCGTCAGCATCAGATTGTGTATCCTGACGGGACCACTTGTGGGCTAACACAGAAAGGACATGTCCATTTAAGATTAGGCTTTTATCAATTTCCAATTCTGCAAGACCTTTTATAAAAATACTCAATCCAATTGGTTCGGGAATATCTGGATGATAAGGCGTCACGCAATATTTCAGAAGGTCTACAATGTCAGTGCCTCGTATATTATGTCCTCTGTAAACGATTTCTCCTTTTCCATTCCAAGTCAAAATCCCCGTAGAGGTTAAAATAGAATGAAGGATATCTTCGGCTTCGTGTTCATCATCAACGTCAAGATATTTGAGAATGTCTTCAAGTCTCCACTGTTCAGGAGATGATCGTTTGTCGCTATCCATGTTGGAATGAGGAGATGTCCTTCATACTTTTTATTTTATATTAATTCTGCAAAGCCTTCTAAAAGTGGTCCAAGTACCAATCCCAGAAAGCCGCTACCCCGCTGAACAAGAATTTCCTTTTTCGTCTTAAAATTTCTATCTCTGTCTGCCAAATCAGCTAGATCTTGTTCGAAAGGTCTGAGTTTGTCCTTTGTTTCTTTAGAGTATGTGAAATTTTCTATACAATGACACAAGCATCGAATTTGCTCAGCTGATGTAGAATTGGATGAGAAGTACATAAGAGTTCTACAAATGGTCTGTGTTTCATATAACTGCTAGTCATCTCTGTTCGGCGGTCAGCAACGGAATGAAGATTTAGTTGGAAATAACACATATATAAGGATCGGCTCGCCCTCTATAGATTAGGTCTAGACAATAGTCTTCATAGTCTTTACTATAGTCTTTCATAGTCTTTACTATAGTCTTTCATAGTCTTTACTATAGTCTTTCATAGTCAGGACTATAGTCTTTCATAGTCAGGCCTATAGTCTTTCATAGTCTTTACTATAGTCTTTCATAGTCAGGACTATAGTCTTTCATAGTCAGGACTATAGTCTTTCACAGTCTTTACTATAGTCTTCGTAGTTATGACTATAGTCTTTCATAGTCAGGACTACAGTCTTTCATAGTCAGGACTATAGTCTTTCATAGTTAGGACTATAGTCTTTCATAGTCAGGCCTATAGTCTTTCATAGTCTTTACTATAGTCTTTCATAGTCAGGACTATAGTCTTTCACAGTCTTTACTATAGTCTTCGTAGTCATGACTATAGTCTTTCATAGTCAGGACTACAGTCTTTCATAGTCAGGATTATAGTCTTTCATAGTCAGGACTATAGTCTTTCATAGTTAGGACTATAGTCTTTCATAGTCAGGACTATAGTCTTTCATAGTCTTTACTATAGTCTTTCATAGTCTTTACTATAGTCTTTCATAATCAGGACTATAGTCTTTCACAGTCTTTACTATAGTCTTCGTAGTCATGACTATAGTCTTTCATAGTCAGGACTATAGTCTTTCATAGTCTTTACTGTAGTCTTTTGTAGTCAGGACTATAGTCTTTCATAGTCAGGACTATAGTCTTTCATAGTTAGGACTATAGTCTTTCATAGTTAGGACTATAGTCTTTCATAGTTAGGACTGTAGTCTTTCATAGTCAGGACTATAGTCTTTCATAGTTAGGACTATAGTCTTTCATAGTCAGGACTATAGTCTTTCATAGTCACGACTATGGTCTTTCATAGTCAGGACTATAGTCTTTCATAGTATTTACAATAGTCTTCATAGACGCGACAATAACCAACGGGATAAATACACCTCTTCACTCTTGCTTTAAATCATTTTACACTGACTCTTGAGAAATAAACATGCCTTATAAATGCGACATCTGCGGTAAAACGTTTGCAAATGCGAGTAATCTCCTTCGCCACAAGAAGGTTGTCCATGCATATGGATCTCCTAATCTTGGGCAGCAAACTCTCACGGTGAATGGGGTTACAGTCATGCAGCATCCCTTTACATGTATCGTTGCAGGATATACCCAAAGCGGCAAAACCGTATGGGTGAAATCTCTCTTGGAGAATGCTCAAACGACTATAAGTCCTACTCCTCAACGTATCATTTGGTGTTATGGTCAATGGCAACCGTCCTATTTTGATATGATGAGGATAATGCCTGGAATCGAGTTTAATGAAGGCATCCCCGACGATATCGACAATGCGGATTACTTGGACGTATCGCAACGGAATTTGATCGTATTGGATGATCTTATGGCTCAATCTGGCAAAGATAAACGTATTTCCGATCTTTTTACGAAAGGAAGTCATCATCGAAATTTGTCTGTCATCTATATTGTCCAAAATATATTTCATCAGGGCAAAGAAATGAGAAATATTAGTCTAAACGCGCATTATATCGTATTGTTCAAGTCACCAGAGATAAACAACAAATTTCTATACTTGCAAGGCAAATAAATCCCGGCAAAGTACAGGAGTTTATGAGGAGTTATGAAGATGCTACGAGCCGGCCTCACGGATATTTGATGTTGGATTTAAAGCCGACAACGAGTGACCAAGATCGACTCAAGACAAACGTACTTCCCGGAGAGATTGCAAAGTTTATACAAAAACAGTCGTATCGTCAACCACCACTTGCAAACTCCATGTATGATGCCGAACAGAGAATGAAAGAAATCATGGATGCACCCCAGCTTAGCGTAGTGGAAAAAAGCAAATTATATTCGGATCAACTAAATCGGTTTCTCACATTCAAAAATAAGATGGATGTCCAAGCTCAAGCGCCTATTCAGACAACTCCACTAGTGCCTGCAGAAATACCACCACCCAATGAATTTGCTGAGATAGCACCACGAGTGCCTGCTACACCTAAACCTAATTTCCTTACACCACCACCAACAGAAGAGGAACAGCCAAAACTCAAGCGCAACTTTTTCCACAATTGGGTAGACTCTACAGATTGGAGGCCCCAAGATTTGGCAATGATGATCCCTGAACAAAGAGAAGGTTACGAACAAAGATTACTTCGCGAGAGGCCGAAATATATTCCAATGAAGAATGAAGATGTTGCAAGGTTATCTCCAGAAGATAGACAAGAATATGAAAACTCTTTAAAAATAACAAAAACTCCTAAACGTTATGCTCTTAGAAGTAGACCGTACTAAATTTTGTAAAACGTTTTGAAGAAATAAATTTAAAAACTGAAATATGGGGTAAATTTTTGCCGGCAAAGCCCGCTCTTTCCGCCCGCGCGATCCGCCCGCCTGATTAGTGTACAAATATGTTGTACGTTAATATATGCATGCACGCAAGCGTCGCTAATGACTTAGCAACACATAACAACGTATATAACGATTACATGTTTTTATTGCAAAATATATTACAACTGTTCCAATTCTAACTTATATTCTTGATAAGCTTACTTATGATCTGACTCGGTCATCTTAACAGTATATATGTATGTAGAATATTTGCTAAAATAACGTTGAACAACATGTAAATATTGACCTTAACAACGACGTTGACAACTCGGGATTAGAAACTGTTTAAAATATATCTAAAATATGTTTAAAATATGACTTTTGTGACGAATAGATTCCTTATTTGCCCTCGTTCGTTTTCGTTCATCATGAGGCAGTCATGTTGTCTTTGACTAGGATGACCGACTTGACAACCATTACAGGATTCCACACAGTCTTTCAAGTTTTGGCTGCAAAGCGCTCCTGTCTTGTCTAAATCGCTTTCTCTCTTCCCGCACGGATAACCCGCGACGCCCGCGCAATGAATATCCTAATCTACCCGTATTTATCCACACAATAGAAAAATGCAAATCTCTGATAAAAGTTAATCCTTTAATTAGTGTCACCCTAACAACACATAGCAACCGGTGTGCTTTAATATAGCCTAAATTTATTAACCTTATCCGAGTTTTAGTACTTTAAACAACTAGCAATAAAATATAGAAATCGCTTGAAAATTATATATCATAATCTCTAATTTCCATGTGTTAATATAACTCTAAACAGCAACATATTCTCTCGTATATAGACCTCATATGGCAGACCGGGATTTAAATATTAGTTTAATTGTAGATACATAACTCTTTACCGCATGCTATTTCTCAGCGTTTTGACGCTTGATAATATATATTACTTAACAACAAAACATATAGCTGTATACCCCGAATATATAAGTTTTAGATATATAACACTAATGCTATTTCTCAGCGTTTTGACAATAACAGCAAAATGCTAGAGCTGTACTTATAAAACTCCAGACAACAACATGTTCTTTTCTATATATACCTAACTATTGTATCACACACGTGGAGGGACGCTAAAAAATGCGTAGTCAGCAAGTTTCGCCCGATCGTGTTTAAACCTGCCCGCGTGACGTCATTGCATATAATTATGACGTATTGGAATACTAATTACCCTCCACACTCCACACTCCACCGCCGCACTCCACCGCCGCAAAAATCCGGGTCGAACGGCCTCTATATTACTACTGCCACTGAACTCTGTACAATGTCATATTGTCACATATATGAACAATATCTAATACTTGAATGAATCATTGGACATGTAGAGTTTAGTTTAATAATGGCTAGCTTCACCATTAACAGTATAATTATATATTACCAAGAAAGTAGAATTAGAATATTTAGCTGACCTTCGACTTTGTGCAAGGTGTTTGATATTCAAATTGCACTTTTCGGTCTTTTCCTGCATCCTGAACAGGCGTATTAGCAATCTCGTACCCAGAGTATGCCCGTTCGCAAGTTAGGTCATGCCCAGCACCTAACCCGGCTGTGAGCGGGCATACTCTGGGCTGCATGTTTACATGATGGAAGGTGGGATCTTATAGATCTGGGGCCAGTTGTACGAAAGACGTAACTTAAACGGTGTTTAGCCGCTATCCGGCGTATAAAATTCTTATCCAGCGTTTAGTTAAACGGGCGATTAAAATACGTTGTACGAAGCCTGTTTAGTACCGCGTTTAACTAACCGCCGGATAAGGTTAGCTTAACCGGACAAAACCGTTTTTTTCAACTAATTTGCTGCGTGTAGTTTAGGCGGGAAAAACAAAATGGAGAGCTGCAAACGCGCGAGAAAGGCAAATTTTTCCCCAGCTGAATGCAGTTTAATATTGCAGTTAGCCGAGGAAAACCTCGAAACAATGAGGGAAAAATTTTCCAGCACACTGACGAACAAAAAAAACAAGCCGTTTGGCAGTCAGTAAGCGATAGGGTCAATGCTCTAGGCGTGGCAAAGCGTTCAACAACGGACGTGAAAGACAAATGGCGAGCTATGTGTGGTGCAGCAAGAAAAGAAATGAGCCGGGAAAGAAGCTCCATTGGGAAAACAGGGGGAGGAAAGCCACTGCCGCCGCCGAAAGCCACCTCGCAGAGAATAATAAAGTTATTTGGAGATGAACCGGGGTTTTCAGGTATACAAGGTGGCATGGAGTCAGGTGAGTGTCAAATTGCTCATGCGCAACAAAAATTGTTGTTCAAAGTGGCGAAGTTTTATTCAATTTTGTCGGTGAACATTGCATTATTTTTATTTGCCTTTGGTGTACACTTTGCACAAGAATTGATAGTTTAGTTTTTGAAAAAGTATCAATGCTGCTATGATCTTATCTGAGATAAGTACAATTTAAATTCAATATGTTATTAGTTATTTTGCACGAAAGAAATATATATTCTGATAAAATTTGGAAAGTTTTTACAATATTAATATAAATTTAAAACAAGTTTATATGTAGTAAGCCACTGTTATAATTTAGTTTTTTTATTAGTTTAGATATGGCAGAATTTCGATATGATAAAATGACATATGTGTACGTGTATTTTTGATATCTAATCATTCAATGGGATTTTGGTGTAGTCCATGTTTTAAGGAACTGGTTTTGCATCTGACACAGATTTGTTCCCAGCAGGGCCAATACCAGCAATGGAAATGTTTATGCCAGAGCCAGACTTGGAGGACAGTTTGCTGGAACCAGATGAAACCACAGAGAATGATGAAGTAACAATACAGGTAACAATGCCAGAGCCTACAGTGACACCTAATAGTTCTGCCAAGTCAAAGGATGCCTCTTCCAGTTCAAAAAAGCGAAAAATCACCCAGCAAGATGTCCAAATATCCAATCTATGCAAATAGACGTGCTAAGGATGGAGAAATACAAAATTGAGCTGGAAGTGGAGAATTTGGAGTTGCGAAACAACAAGCTGCAATTGGAGATACAGGAATTACAAACCAGAAACCAGTCATTATCATGTTAGTTTGCATTAATTTCCTTCATTCTTGGTTATAGTAGTTTATTCAACTACACACTTAAAAATCTCACATCTTGTAACAAGTCTGCCAACAAGCCGTCAACAAATGTATTGGCACTGCTTGTCACAAGTTGTCAACAGGTTAGGAACAATGTGTTGACAACTTGTAACAACCTTGTAGAAATTATCAGACATGTTTCAAGGTTGTTCTGACAAGTCCGTTACATGTTTTATAACAAGATTGTTACAACCTTGTGTTGACAACCTTGTAACATCCTTGTTATATCATGGCTGTAACAAACTTGTTAGCACAATCTTGTAACAAGGCTGATAATGCCATCAAGCTTGTTACAAGTTGTTAACAGCCTGTTTCAAACTTGTTACAACAAACTGGGAACAAGCAGTGCAAACACAACTTGTGAACAGACTTGTAACAAGCTGTGCATTTTTACGTGTGTACTTGAAATGATTTTTTTTTACAAAGAATCTTTTCTCAAAATGCCGAAGAGCAGTTTTCCTTAAGTATCATTCAAACAATTGAATAACCTACTATACCCAGTGATGTATTTTATATAAACTATGATTTACTGTTTTATTACGTATGAATTATTTAAATATTCTTGTATCACTTGAAAAAAGCTTTCGATGTTTTGGAAGCTATATTTCACAAGTCGCATAGGCGATGATATTTGCTTTATAGTCTAACTAAACTTAATTAAACAGCAAACGATTAGACTGGCCATGAATTTGAATGATTTATAAATCTCAACTTATTAAAATATTCTGGCTTCAAAATTGGATTACCGAATTCAATAGGATGCTTTATCCAGTCTTAATTCAGATCAGTGATTCGGCCACACTTTTTAAAAAAAAAAATTATTAAAAACAATTGATGGCATAACCTTAAAACTAGTTGGAAGCGATCGAGCCAAGTGGCCGCTTCGGCCACACTGAGTTGTTTTTGTGGTTAGCCTGCGCATGCGCAGCTAACTACTATGTTATAAACCATAAAAAAGTTTAGTGTGACAGTTTTTAGTCTGCGCATGTGCGAAATATTGTAGTTAATTAAACGCATACGAAAGATTTTCTGTGTAAAAAGTATCAAATTTTTGACGAGAAATTTTAAATACTTTGTTTATATTTTGCAACAATTGCCGAGCATGCGCACAACTAACGTTGGAAATGCAATGCCAATTAATTCGATTTCTCCAGAGCTATGCCCACGCTTGCTCAAGGTTTGGTATCAAGAGCATACCGTATGTCTTTGTCGGTCGAGAAACTAAAGACAGTTGCGAAAAATCAGATTTTATTTCACCCAAAGAACACTTCTAGATAGGTATTTCAGGAAGCTATCATGATCAAAAGGTCGCAGCGCGATTTGGTCTTTATCAAATCAGCTAGTAGTCTTGTTTACCATCATTTTTAACCGACGAAGTTCGACGTTTTGCGTCCGAAACGTCTTAGTGATTTAAACTTAGCAAGTGTCAAACATTCAAAAGTCTTTTAGTATTAAAGATTTTACAAAATGAGGTTAAAATGCTGTTTTATCCTAATTAATATGCACGAATCGAGAAACAACTTAAATAATCAAAAGACAGCGTGGACAGCAAGTAATCCAAACCATCTTTTACATGAAACGAACATTCTTACCAACTATTTCATCTTCTATTTTATGGTCAATCGACGGTTAAAATTTAAACGAAATTTAGACTCGAATATTTCTACTGGTACTTATAAGAAATCGAAAAAGGAGCTTGAAATCACATTAATTAAAGTGGGACTAAATAGAGATTACTTCATGGACTTCATGGTTGGTGAGCGCGTATACAATTTTTATGCACGAGTTGTGAAAAATTCCTATAAACGAACGAGTGAGTGCAGCGAACGAGTGAGTGCATAAAAAAGTCGTACAAGCGAACAAACCATGAAGTAATTTGCTTATTTTATGAGTTATTATATGCTATAGTGAAATTTAGGGCATGTAGTAAAACATGGACTGGACTCATTAGTAAAACATGGACTGGACCCGATTAGTAAAACATGGACTCTATTAGTAAAACATGGACTCTATTAGTAAAACATGGACTCTATTAGTAAAACATGGACCCGATTAGTAAAACATGGACTCTATTAGTAAAACATGGACTCGATTAGTAAAACATGGACTCGATTAGTAAAACATGGACTCGATTAGTAAAACATGGACTCGATTAGTAAAACATGGACTCGATTAGTAAAACATGGACTCGATTAGCAAAACATGGACTCTATTAGTAAAACATGGACTCTATTAGTAAAACATGGACTCGATTAGTAAAACATGGACTCGATTAGTAAAACATGCCTAAATGTAGTTCCTTGTCTGTTTTTTTGTAAATTGTAATTTTAATAACATCAACTTTAGTGTATAAGAGGGCATGTAGTAAAACATGGACTGGACTCGATTAGGGGCCGACCATTTAACTTTTGAGGGGGGGGGATTTACTGCTGGCAGGGAATTTTCTGGGATCGTTATGTGCAAGATTTTTTTTATCCCATCACCATGTACGATTTTTTTTTCCACACTTTCTTTCGCAGCATTTTTTTTTTCAATAGCTTATACTATTTAGATTCTTTAATGATAGTTAACGTTGAGTTTTCCGCTTCATGCATTGCTCTTAATAATACATATTGCTATGAGGTATAACATTTGGTTCAGGGCCTTTTTTAAGGATGTGTAACTGGAGAGGACATAATTAGCGGGGGACCTGGAGAAGTTCCAGTCGGCAAGTCTGTATCCAGGGCCGTAGCTAGCATGTATAGTTGGGGGGGGGGGGTGTAGGCCAAAAATGTCCGAATGACGAAAATAATTTCCGAATATATCATGGCATACTATTAGCCATGAAGGTGTTTGCTATTCGGAAAATGAAGACGCAATTTACAATTAACAAAAATATGCATAATTTATGCACAGACATATTACAGAAGCAGTGCGGTAGGGAGCTTTTGTTTATTGGGGGCAGAAAGCGAGGGCCGAGGAAATTTTTAAATTTCGAAATGCTATTTCATAGAAATGTCTTTGAAATGCCATTTGCTGGACTTTGGGGAAGTTTTGACAGAATGCTGATGGTCAGAAAAAAGCGTTTATACGGACAATACAATTTTATAATATTTTCTCTGTTTAACAACTAAAATTTTGTTCTACTATTATTGCCATAATTTTCCGAATGGCCAACCCGATTTTCTGAATATGTTGATTCTAAAAATGTTGGAGGGTTAACCACCCCCCAATACCCCCCTCCTCGCTACAGCCCTGTCTGTATCACTGCAGCTACCTACAGCATATATATGCATGGTTTAACTAATAAGTATACGCCATAGGGCAGCAGCTCAGGCCATACTTAACTAGGACTCTGAGACAACTGAATCGACCACCGAAGGCGCGAGCCTCTAGAGGGGTCTGGTGGCATGCCCCCCACCCCAGGAAATTTTGGATTTTTTGAAGCTCAGATAAGCTATTTCTAGCATTTTGAGGAGTTTTCCAACAAGAAATTAACCTTACACTAGTCCCTGAAAATCAAATCTCGGACTGGTAAAATCGATCCCTGCACCAAATACTGGGGCAGGATATATTTTTTCCCAGTTTGTTAGTGCAGGTATTTTTTTTGTTCAGGATAGCCTTGCAGGAAATTTTTTTTCAAAATCACCCCCCCCCCCTCAAAAGTTGAATGGTCGGCCCCTTAGTAAAACATGGACTCTTGGTAGGCATGATGTGCTATCCCACTGAATGATTCAGACCAATTTTTTTCTGAAACATTTAAACATTTTTTCATTGTGTTATATTTTAAGCTGCCGTATTTCTTGAGTCTGTGAGGGGCATGATATTTTTGAAAGTGTCGCGTATCGATTTAGTCCACGAGGAACTTCCTAATTATGTACGTTTCCCTAATGACCTCCACTGAATGATTCAAACCAATTTTTTCCTGAAACATTTAAACATTTTTTCATTGTGTTATATTTTAAGCTGCCGTATTTCTTGAGTCTTTGAGGGCATGATATTTTTGAAAGTGTCGCGTATCGATTTATTCCACGAGGAACTTCCTAATTATGTACGTTTCCCTAATGACCCCATCTCCCCCCCCCCCCCCCCCCCCCCCC
>CACRXK020004190.1:2623-21799 GCA_902702795.2 Paramuricea clavata
GGGGGGGGGGGGGGGGGGGTACGCGCATCACACATAGATCAGGGGCGCTATCTTCGTTTCGCCGCCCGTGTTTTACTGCGCCCTGGTGTAAACGTAGCTTAACGAAGCAATTTGCCGACTGGGCCGACTGCGCCGACACTCGATCCTCGCTCCCCCACACCAGACACCCCCGCTCGCGACGGCCTATCTATAAATAGTGTTTTGAATGAGGATTCGAACAAGACTGTTACAAAGAGGATATGTCGGAAACGGCCGAAGTTATGTTCCAGGAAAATATTGCTAGTTTACATTGTTCAAGAATTATTGAGTATTAAATATAGAGAAATATAGCTATGACAAGCTGCTTGACCTCTCAAAGTTCATAAATCAAGATCATTATCACGTTGAAAATTCACTAAAAATATCGTTAGAAATTTGGAGATATTGCTTCAATAATTCGAACGGTGGTTCAACATCACTTAAGAGTGAATGTCAGTAAAAATCGAACATATGAGATATTTCGCGGCCACGACTGAAAAATCGATTTTGCTCAAATTTTGCCCAGATATACCTTATTATATCGGAAAATGCACCATATATTTTTTTAGGTCAAATGCTTTTTTATCTTTGAGAAAATGCCGTTTTAACACGACCACCCTAAATCGCCATTTTGTCTGGGAAAATATGCGCTGATTTTACCGACAAATTTCACGACGACATCCGTTTCTAATCGATCTAAAACCCTAAAAATCTTGTTTTTGGTTATTCAAAGGACCGGGTACGTGAGTTACAGGAAGTCGGAGTTACTTTTAGGAATAGAAATATTCGTAGTTTTGGAGCACACTATCTTACATCATTTACGATACCCTCTTCACAAAACCGATTTTCACCATGCGATAAAGCTCCAAATCGATCATGCTTCTACTTGTTGGCTCCTTAATAAACAAGCTTTCAGCTGATGTAAATACTTCTTTTGGCAAATGAATACGCGATAAACGACAGCGCGTTGAAATCGTCCGTTTTTGACGTTTTGCAAGTCAAACGCTGTTAATTTACATACCGTCGAAGTAAACAATTTAATCAAGTATTCTCAGTATTTTACCTTTTGAGAAGAAGATATATCCTTGAGTGGAGACTTTTTGCCTTGCTAAGTTTAAAATTGGTCCAAAAATCCCGATATATTTGTGAAATATCATCATATACAAGTATTTTGAGATATAACATTGTTGTCAGTTGCATGATAACTTCAGATCACTGTTCAATATTGTCTACTTTTAATAGCGCTAACATACAAATCGATGAGCTGTTTAGGGTTTATATAATTTATATATAAATTTATTTATATATAAATTTCCCAAAATTAAAACTTCAATTTTTGTTTTGTTCCAGTTTGATCCATATAATGTACCATTATTTTACATATCGACTATCGAGTATAAATGTTTACGAATACATAAGTTAATTATTAAGCAGCTGTTAATAGCGTGCGTGTGAAATGAACATTTATTCATACAAGGATTTGTTATCATGGGCGTACCGGGCGGGGGCGGAGGGGGCGGCAGCCCCCCCCCCAGTTTGTTGGGCAAACAAAGCCAATCGGGCAATATTCGCTTTACAGTCGGGCAATATTGGCTTATTATAAAAATAAATGGGACAAATTCTGTCAATCGTGTGGGAAATTCTGTGAATTTTGTGGGAAATATGCTATCTGATAGGAATTTTTCGTAATCATTCCTCCGCCACCGCCCCCCCCCCTCCCCGTCGACAACAATTTTGGAAAGTTTCTCCGGAAAATTTTTTTTGACAACGCGGGCACAATCCGAAAAAGTCGGGCAAATTTCTTTCCGCCCCCCTAATTTTTTCCTTCCCGTACGCCCATGTTTGTTATTTTATTATATATTCTACCACCTCAAACTCAAATTATACCAAATAGTTTAAAATAATTTTTTAATGTGTGTTCACTTTCATGCACAGTTAAAATAATCAGAAAAATTACAGTTTATTTTGATATACTTTGTCTATTAATCTTAGAGCAAATGCCTCGGGCCTCCCGCTTATGGGGGCCTCCTCGCGCTTCACTGTGCCACGCCCGTTTTTACGAGAACACGGCCATTCTCTATTGGGACACACCCATTTTAGGTGTCTCGCGAATTTATGGACCACGCGTATTTAGGGCCCCTAGGCTTGGCAGTTGGCCCCAGCACGGCCCTGGGAAAATATGCAATACTCGTGTGCATATAATCTCCAGTCGCGTTGAGCTGTTATGTTATGATCCTGTTTATACATGTTGACCCAACAACTGGGCCAGGCAAGCCATTGTCTCGTTTATAATTGATGCCAATAAATTGAAATATTGAAAAACAATTATTTAACAATTTTGCGTGTCTTTAAATTCAAAGGATTTTATAACAAGGCGGGGGGGGGGGCGGCTCGCGCTAAAATCTGCCACGAGCCTCGCGCGACGTTAATCCGGCCCTGGTCACTTGTTGGTAATTCTTGCGGTTTTTAATGCCAATTGCCAAAGATCGAAAGAGAGCACCGATGACTCTCCCCGTCGGAGAATTACTGGCGCAGCCCAGTGAAATATGGTGGCCCAGGGCCAATTATACCTTTGGGGCCCCTGTAAACCACAATCATCCTCCCCTCCATCGACAGACTTTCCATCCCCTTGCAAATTTGTATTTGCCGGCCCTCCTTGAGCTGGGGTCGCGGAGAAAATTGCTCCCTTTGCCCCCCCTTTCTCCCCCTACATGTGCGGCCCTGACGCTTTTGGCCCTGGTCTTTTTCAAGTAGTTTTCTTGTCCCGAAAAAGTAAAAGACTAAGAAATGGTGATTAAATTATTTACTACGGTATGTTATTTAATAACGAGCCAGGGTTATGGTAGGGATTAGAGTTTAGTTATAAAGTTGGTGTTCGGAATAAGGATAGTGCAAAGCTTTGTTACGTTTTGTCATTCTGAGGCCAGCACAACATGCATGCGTACGCGTCTACTATCGTCAAGAAACAATCAATACCGACAATACGTATAACCGTTGTGGTCTGTGTGATTTTAATGAGATCAATAGTGTAAACCTTGCAGTTTTAACAGACATTAACCGAATTCATATTAGAGATGGGAAACTCGTATTAGACGGGAAAACTTGTCTAATATGAATCCGGGAAAAGACGAGTTTCACATACGAACTTTCCCGTCTAACTTACCGGTCTAAGCGGACGGGAAAGTTAGACCGAAATCTAATCTAGACGGCGGGAAACTCGTCTTAAATTTGAATTTATCCGTCCCAAAATCATATTCAGACGAGTTTCACAGACGAGTTTCCCGTGTAAGACAAGTTTCGCGTCCCTAATATCATTAATATGAATTTGGCTATTCAAATATAAGGGCTAGCTGATAAACTAAAAATAAAAACTCCTTATATGGATAAACATTATAAGCGTTCATTTCATGTACACGCACGCTAACAGCTGCTTAAATAATTAACTTACGTATTCGTAAACATTAGTCGATATAAAATGGTACATTAATATGGACAAAATGGAACAAAACCTCTGAAAACAGCAGTTGTAGTTTTAATTATTTTGGTAAATTTAGTAACAATTATGATCCCTACATAGCTCATCGATTTGTATGCTAGCGCTATTAAAAGTAGACAATACTGAACAGTGATCTGAAGTTATAACAAAATTATATCTCAAAATACCTGTATATGATGATATTTCACAAATATATCGGGATTTTTGGACCAATTTTAAACTTAGCAAGGCAAAAAGTCTCCATTCAAGAATATATCTTCTTCTCAAAAGGTAAAATACTTAGAATACTTGATTAAATTGTTTACTTCGACGGTATGTAAATTAACAGCGTTTGACTTGCAAAACGTCAAAAACGGACGATTTCAACGCGCTGTCGTTTATCGCGTATTCATTTGCCAAAAGAAGTATTTACGTCAATTGAAAGCTTGTTTATTAAAGAGCCAACGAGTAGAAGCATGATCGATTTGGAGCTTTATCGCATGGTGAAAATCGGTTTTGTTAAGAGGGTATCGTAAATGAAGTAAGATAGTGTGCTCCAAAACCACGATTATTTCTATTCTTAAAAGTAACTCAGATTTCCTGTAACTCACGTACCCGGTCCTTTGAATAACCGAAAACAAGATCTTTAGGGTTTTAGATCGATTAGAAACGGTTGTCGTCGTGAAATTTGTCGATAAAATCAGCGCATATTTTCCCAGACAAAATGGCGATTTAGGGTGGTCGTGTTAAAACGGCATTTTCTCAAAGTTAAAAAAGCATTTGACCTAAAAAAATATATGGTGCATTTTCCGATATAATAAGGTATATCTGGGCAAAATTTGAGCAAAATCGATTTTTCCGTCGTGGCCGCCTTATGTTTGATTTTTGTGGACATCCTCTCTTAAGATGATTTGTGTCTGTACTGCTTGCGAAAGATTAAAAAATAAAAAATGTTTCGAACAAAAACCTGACGAAGAAGATTTCAGTCTATTTATAGGTAGTTCGAATATTGTTTTAAAATTTATGGCCAATTATAGCTATAGGTCGAATTGCAGCGCAATTTATGCAAAAAGTTCAACTGCTCACGCCAGATCCTGGGCTCTAATCCATGAACACTAACGCGAATTCCAAGAATTTTTTCGTATTCAATTTACAAACCTTTGCACAGAGCGAGGGAAACTACGACATGCCACTCTGATGCCATGATGTCCACGTAAGTGTCAGTTACGGTTTTGCAACGGTTTGGTTGATCTAATGAGTAATACAGGTTTTGACTTGTTTTTTATGATAATTTTAGAATCAATTCGACGCCGGCAAATAAACCTATTGGTGTAACATCGGCAATTAGCACTGCTGGACCCAAACCGGAGGTAGTTTTAAAGGCAAAAGCTGTGTTTTTATAACAATGAAAGTTGTATGTTTGTTGGTTATGTAAATGGTGTAAATATTGGCTGTAATTTTGGCGCTAAGACGGCTAAGTCAAGTACATTGTTTTTTAGGATATAAAACAGACGGAGAACATTAAAAATGTTTTGAAGGAATATGGTGTGTTTGAGAGTGAGGAGGAGTTACAACACAGGTTTGTTGGACCCTTTAGTGAGGTTTAAAATGATTGGTATAGCTTGTTGTTTGGTATTGGCCATTTGCCAAGTCCAGGGTAAACTAGCATATACCTGCCTCGTCCCCAGGCGCAAATAAAAAAAATTTCATGCGAGTCACTATATGAAAGGTTTACATGAAGTAGTGCGTCAGAGCATATACCTTAAAACTGTGGCAATTGATACACCAGGCGGAAATCTTAGTTTAAAGATAAAGAGCAAAGCCCAGCAAATAACTTTAAAACCAAACATAATAAAAGTAAAAATTTAATTAGCTAACGTTTCGTTGTTTACAATACAACATCTTCAGAGCAATCTAAATGAATTTACAGGGTATATATATTTACAAAATAATGGTTTACTATTACAAAAACGGTTACATAATTTGAAAGAACAAATGAATAGAAAGAAAGGAAAACAACTTATCAGTAACAAGTTAATAAGTAAAGATTAATGTTTTAGGGAGTGGTCATTATTTATGGGGAGGGGGGTTGGGAAATGGGAGGGGGGGGGCAAATGAAGTTTTACCCTTATAAATAGGGGGGGGTCAAAAAAGTTTTAACACAGAGAAAGGGGAGGGGTCATAAAAGTTTTTGATTTCTATAATCACAAATAGCAAAAAAGAAGACTCTGAAAATGCTATTTCCAACGATCTAGAGACTCAAAATGTTCAAAATTTCCCTGCTCGGCGCCAACCATGGTGGCACCGAGCGACCGTTGAGCCCACTAAGTTTAACAAGCTTTCTACTTCCTGAGTGACCCAGTTGTGGTATTTACATAAACATACCATGCAAGTACACTTAACTGATCAGATTCGGTCTATCAACGCACAATGTAACGCTGTATATCCAAAAATCTGTTTCAGAAAATGCTCAGAGGAAAATGCTCACATTTCAATTCTAGGGGTGGAAAAATAAAAAAAAATTTTCTGGGGGAGAATACCCCCAGACCCCCCTACTAGTACATACGATACCACACCAAACTTTTTGTCACCAACAACCATCTGTCATCTCTCCACACTCAATATAGTATGGTCCCTTTTTGTAGATGCCCACCCCCCAGACAAGTTCTTAAAAAAACCCTGTGTTCAAATCATTTCGCTGTATGAAGACGGGTCATGGGTTAGGGTTATGGTAGGACAAATGTTGCATTGCAAAGTAGTAACACATAATATATATTTTTAATCATATATGGTTGAATCATATTCACCAGGGTAAAACATCATGAGCTAGATTAAACAGATTGTCCTAATATCTAACTTTACCTGCAACGCACACCTGTTTCATTGCTGTTAATTTTTCAATCCACACTGGGGGGGTCAGAAAAGTTTCTACTTTTATGAGGGGGGAGGCACAAAAAGTTTGCCTTCAGTCTGGAGGGGGGGTCAAAAAAGTTTTCAATCCTTATTTTCCCCATTTCCCAACCCCCCCCTCCCCATAAATAATGACCACTCCCTTATTTCAACTTATAAAGACTTTGTGATGTTACTCTGAGTGTATATCCACACCGGGGAAGCTTGAAAAATATGCCAGGCCACAGTGGGAATCGAACCTACGACCTAATATTGGCTATAGTACGGTACTCCGGAATTTCGCATGAGTAAATTCTGAAGGATTTGTAAGAAATGTTTGAGGAAACTGCTAACTGTTTAATTAAAACTAAAGCGTTATTTATATGATCACGGATACTAGGGACAGGGTTCCCCCCAGAAACAACTTTACCGCACGTTTATATGAGAAACATAGCCCTGGCACTGTATTCCTGGCTCTAAGGACGAGATTGTGACTCCTGAAACATGCAGTTATTTGTTTGAAGGCCTGGAAATCAGGGAATGAAAAGTTGTCCATGGAGGCCGAGACAAATTGTTTACATGGACAAAAGTTGTCCCTCCTACAAGAGTAACCCTGTTTCGTAAACAGGGTATCCTACTGCCAGGGTGACCCTGCCTGCCTCTCCAAGGATAGCTCGGGTGTCCCTAGGACTTTGGCTCACAAGTCAAAAAAGTTTCATGACGTAATTATCTCGAACATGAATACAGGATTCCAGTGATGTTTAGCGATCAGTGCCATTCTGTGCGCAGTGCAGTTCTTTGCGGTCAGAGGTCCATTTACAAACAAAAGTATGATACTTCATTTTGTTCTCAGAGAAAATTATTGCACCATATATGAAAGATATTTATGAAAGTTTGTCTAAAATTTTACTTTTAATTCGATCGTAGCTGTTTTAAAACAGTTTTAAACTAAAAGATGTCTATTTTTACTCCTACAAATCAAGTTAAGCTTACAAACGTGGCCGTAGTTCGATTGAAACGCAAAGGAAAGAGGTTTGAAATTGCGTGCTACAAAAACAAAGTTATGTCGTGGCGGAATAAAGTGTGAGTAGAAACCATTATTTCTCTGGTAGAAAAGCAATGTTGCTTTAAAATATTTTATGTTTTGAGTTTTTTTCTTTACAGGAAGTTTATACCATGGGCAAACTAGACCAAAATAGTCTGAACTCTGAACAAGTCCACAAAGCGGCAAGAAAATATGTATTTGTCAACGGCCCCTACAGTATTAAGGGTGTGTGGGGGATGACTACCTCATGTGGGCGTTAGTTGTAGGTGATGTCAATATATATAAACTTGGTATCCGGTGTCAATCTCTACCCTAACATTGACCCTAATTACCCCTGTAACGAATGCCTGTGTGTTGGTCAAACTGAACTGTTCTGTGTAGGTGGGAAGGGGAGGGGTAACTAGGAATCTGTGATGGAGGGAGCTGGGAACAATTGTAAAAAATCTGCTAGCTGGGACGAAATCTATTTGTTGACAATCCCTAGCACCCTAATGGATGATTATACACATTTCATGGAAATAATATTGGGAACCAATTGGTTATCTGTCCATGTCTCTCGACCATGCGACCTAATGTGCCTTACTTTCATTCTTAATGTATTTTTTCTGCCAGAGTTTATAAAATGAATCCATGAATTTGTCAAATATTCTTTTAGAGAGAAAGATTTGGATGAGGTTTTGCAAACAGATTCTGTGTTCATGAATGTTTCAAAAGGGCAAGTAGCCAAGAGAGAAGATTTGGTTCGGGCATTTGGAACAGATGATCAGACACAAATATGTCTTGAGGTGAAAATTTAAATATCTATGATATTTTATTGTATATAACTCATTTAAATAGCTCAAAATTTCACGTGGAGATAGAAAGTTTTGATGCAACTTTTCATTCTTAATGACAGTGTTTTATAATTTTAGATCTTGGCCAAGGGTGAACTGCAAGTTTCTGAGAAAGAGAGAAACAATCAGTTGGAGTTGATGTTTCGAGACATTGCTACGATAGTCGCAGATAAATGTGTGAATCCAGAGACGAAGAGACCATATACTGTTGGCATTATAGAAAGAGCAATGAAGGATGTTCACTATTCAGTTATCACTACACGAAGTACCAAACAACAGGTACAGATACTATGGGTGTATGTATTTCGGTAACCCTTACAGGTGTTACCAAAACTGTGGATCCTTCCTCTCTCCAAAAATAGGTGTCATGTTTTTGTGTCAAAACATTCAGGAATGTGGGTTTTTCCAGAAAAGATCCACACTTCCCCCATGGAGGAAATTTCAGCCATCCAGAGGGGGAGGGGAGAAAAATTTGTTTCTGATAATAGTGTATTACGACATCCAAAGGTGTACGAGGATTAACTTCCAATTTCCTCCGTGGGGGATGTATGAATGTTTTTGGAATGACGCATGCCTAACATCCTGAAATCGTCAATTTGAAAATTGCAACATCTGCATGATTGGTCTGGTAAATTTTTATAAAATTAGCTATTACGTAATGTAACATTTTAGCCGTAATAGAGATAGGGATGTTTTGCATTCCTGAAGTTTTGGCGTGATCGCAAGACACAGTGTGATTGCCCCAACTGAAGTCTATTGTGTAAGTGACTTTCTAACTCTATGTTCCAGGCATTAGAAGTCATTCGGCAGATAAAAGATGCAGATGTAATGCCAATTGATAGAGCACAAATGAGAATCAAATTAACGTTGCCACAGAAAGACGCCAAACAGGTTTTGGAAAAACTAAGATCAAATTTTACGAGCATTGAGAGTGAGGAATGGGAAGGTGACTTAGAAATAGTAAGTGTCACAGAATTATAATTCAATAAAATACATGATTACATCTCTTACTAGTCAAACACTCGAATAATATTTTACAATTCACTGTTCTTTAGGTTTGTCTGATAGACCCTGGCTGTTTCCGAGTCATTAATGAGGTAATGGCCGCACAAACGAGAGGGAAGGGCACGCTGGAAGTTCTTAATTTGAAAGAGATTGAGGAGGGAGATGACAGATTGGAGAATTGAGAGCCAGGGTTGTCGAAACATTTGACACAAATGGTTAAAAATGAAGAAGGATGCTGCAAACCCAATCACAAGCAGATCCTAAACTGTTTCCAATGCTACCAAATGTTGTTGGCTGGTTATAAATCAACTTTTTCTCCTCAACTGCATGCAACCAAGTTTGTCTAACAAAACTTGAACTGATGCTTTCAACCAGTCAAATGTTTCAAAGCTAAGTCTCCTTGTCTCTTTTTCTTTTCGTCCTCCATAGACTTTGCCGATGGCAATTGTTTGAGCATCTTTGAAATCTTTCCCTTTTCAGCTGATAATGAAAAATATTATATAAACATTGATAATTTGCAGGCCATGAGATTTGCATAGCCCTAACTATCTTACTCAGGTTATCTAACACCAGGGGCCGGTTGTTCAAAAGCCAATAAGCTAACCCGAAGTTAACCTAAAATTTAATTAAAGCAAACTTCCCAACAGCTTGTCAATAAATTTTGAAATATATCTTCAGAAATCTTGTCTGGATCAAAAGGAGTTTACTTTAAATTTCTGAAGTTTTGAAATAAACATGTGCATACATACATAGTACATACTGGTAAACCAAAACAGCTGGTTAAATTTTAACCACGGTTAGTGACGATCCACCTTAGAACAACCAGTCCCAGGGCATTAATGTGTCAACAAAATATTTGGTATTTAATTCTTACCTGGTGTTTTGCACTGGGCCAACATTTTTCGAAGTTGTTTTTTGTTGTGTTTGACAAGGAATCTTTGACAGGAATTTATTGTTCCTAAGAGTAAGCAAGAAATTATAGTATGTAATTAACTTATTAACCCATTAAGTGACTACACTATGTGCCCCACTTTGTAATTTTTTGTTAATCTGCAAAATTTTACTTGTCAATAAGAAAGTATTTTTAAATGGAATAGAATTTCCATCACCACATTGGGTCTAGCCAGCGTGGCCGGCTCTTCTTGGGGGAGCTGGCTACATTGGGTCATTCCAGAAAAGATCCACACTCCCCCCATGGAGGAGATTTCTGCCATCCAGAAGGGGAGAAGGAAAGTTTGTTTCTGATAATAGTAAGCATACTAGGACACCCATGTAGGTGGGGGGGGAGGGTAACTTTTCCCTCTGGGGGAGGTATGGATGTTTTCTGGAATGACCCTTTTCATATTCTGTCAAAGTAGTAAATTCAATAAATTCTGAAAATATCAGTGTTCACTGTCTTCTGGCAATTTTCAGTACCTGCCAAATGAAGAGTATTCATCGAACATTGTCTTCCATTGACTTCTTTCAAAAACGTGACAGCATGCCACAGCATACGGTAGTAATCTCGGCTGCACTTGACAAAGACAACTCCAGTAAATGGATTCACATATTTCACTGTCAATTAAAAGAAATTACAGCCAATTATTTCTCAATTTAAGCATTTTTGATTAAAGGAACCTAGCTACAATCCTATGCAAAATAAACGAGACACTCCATGCTCCCGCACCCTTCTCAATGTTGGTTAGTGATTGTTAGCACTGTTTCAGGCCTTCCTTTTCAATTTCGACTTCAAATCGCAACATTGGATGGGGGAAAGGGAGATAAGCCTTACAAATTCATGATCATGGCACGTTTTATTTTGCAAGAGATTGTGGAGTGCATGTCTCAATTGGTGCATGTCATTTTCACCCTGCAAAACACCATTCCGGAAAGTATGTCACTTTGGCTATAGAACCTCGTTTTCGTGTGGGACATTGATTAAAGTCAATTAGCCAAACATCTCGATCATGAAAACCCAAGGTGATGTACTTTCCAGTCATATTCAAACGATACCTTTAAATGACATTTTGATACAGCCAAACCCATAGTCACCATATGTATTTTCAACTGATCGCAATATATCATGGTATACAGTGCTTGAACTCAGCGACTGGTCGACTAAACCATCTTCAAATCGTATTTCCATTAACAAATATCTAGGTCAAACACAAATATTAACCATTTAATAGCATCTGACACTTAAAATTCCCATTTTAACCCTTCCCTTTAAGTGGCAGTGCAACCTACGTTATTAGTTTACGCTGTTTATAAACACCAGACGATTTTACTTGCAAGGGGAGAGTGTTGCCACTCAAAAAAGTTGTCTGGTGAATAGACAGAGTAAATGTAAAAAAGTATGGTCTATTGCAACCTAATGGGTTAAAATGCTTTCTTGTGAAAATTATAACAGTACAAAACAGACATTTATACCTTGATTTTAAACGAACCATGCTTTTATATTATTTTCAAAAACTATATGATACAGGAAATACAAGTTTGTTTTGAACACGTGTTTTGAATTATTTTGCTTTTCGTCCCGGGGGAGTCAACATTGCGTTTCGAGAATTTGAAAAGGAAAGCTTATTTGATTATATTGTGCAAAAATACACATTTATGAATCCAGAATGGATCCGACAGTTTATTCTTACACAATAATACACAAAATAAAATATAATTGCCACAATTTTACAGCAGAATAAGAAACAACTTAGTTCGAATATTATTTATTTTATACAAATTTCAAGGTGGTCTCCCCCCTGTTTGAGTTCACACGGCCCAGCATTTCGACATTAGCGGCTTTCAAAATGGCCGCCCACAAGGAGTTGAATTTGTGTAGTTTTATGTACAAATTTTACCTTTTTATTTTGATTTTGGGGACAGCGTTTTCCGCAAATGGTAAGTTAAACGAGACAGAATATATACTTTATATTCTATACATTAGACCTCAAATACACGGAATGGAAACATAATTCTAGCCTCATTTAGTTATTTGCTTGAGTTCCAGTTTCAACCTTCTATAAGTTTTATATTTTCAATACGTTTGAAGGTGACAACCGCATGTGGCAACCATATAAAACATTTTGTTTTAGGGCATGAAATGAACAATGGACAATATGTATCTACTTTGGGGTTGCAAGATTCGTGGTCTGTGTTTATGAAGAATTGGTGGCAGACTTTGAGTGTTACATTGATTGCTGCCATCGTTGCTTGCTGTAGTGTGGTGTGGACTTTAAAAATGGCTGCAAAAATTTCAGAAAATGAGGTATAGCTTGATTGTACGTTTTGTCACAGCGGCTACGTTGGTGGTCGCAGGTCGCATACATAGGGAAAAACTTTCCATTAATGGATTTTTAATGTAAAAACTGCACTCTAAGAGTTCAGTTTTAACATTGATAGGTAAATCTTTCAAAAACCCATTAATGGAAATTAAAAAAAATTCTTATGATGTCAACCATAGAATCTATGGCTGTCGTATGTTTTATTGTCTTTTAATGCATATGAGCCAGACTTAATTCTTTCCAAATTTCACACGGAAGAAAATGGGTGTGTCTGTCAAAAATGGTGCCAAAGGGCGTGTCTGTCAAAAATATGCGCGGAAGATCTTCCACATGTGGTGCAGAAAATGCAGTCTGGCATCTGAGCAGCAGCGCTCTCCCCTTTGACGAGTAAAATCATCTGGCATTAGACAGAATAAAAAATAAAGTAGGGTGCCTCAGGGTACATTGCCACATAAACTCTTTAGGGTTAATTCCCATAAGATTGGTTGTAATCCACCTATAAAGATCAGTAGGCTTATATTTTCCATCATCTTTTTGGTATTTTCAAGAGAAGGACAATTCAATACATACATTCGCTCAATAAATTGTAATATAACATGAAATTCATGTATAGGGTAGACTAATTGTGAAATAAATATGTTGTAAATAAAATTATGGAAAAAATGCATTTGTTTGTGCAGACATTAATTTGTTATTTTTCCAACATGAAGCAGCAACGTCACAAATATTGTAATCGCCCTCATTTTATGCATAACACCTTGGCAGGCCTGCAAATTAGTTATTGCTTCTATATGCACAATTATTATCTTTGTTTTATTGACTTGTAGGAACACGCTGATGACATCAAGAATATCCACACTGATGAGAAACCTCAAACTACGATACATTCTGTCAAAATTTTCTTTGCTACACAAACAGGAACTGCTCAGGTCAATAAAAGTATCTTCTTTACAATATGTCATTCAAAATGATGTAAGGCTTATATCCATTGATCCTCCCCTTGATGAGTAAAATCATGTAGCATTAGACAGTCAAGTAAAATAATAAATTCAATGCATTTGGGCACATTACAAAATTCAAACAGGACTGAACATTTTTGGAAATGTGCACAAATTTGCAAAATTTCACCAATTTGTGTACTGTTCTGAATTCAGAAGAGAAGTTCTACAGTACCTATTAGATTTTGGGTAGCACGCACACATAAGTGTATCTGTTTTTTCTTTTAGTATTTTGCTGGCATATTGCAGAAGAGATTAAATCAAGAGTTAGAACTGAATTCAAAAGTGATTGATTTAAAGCATTATGATCCTGATGATTCTTTAGCAAATGAGGTTACAGTATGTTTTGTGTCTTCATAACTAAACCATTAATCCACTGGCATCCCACATTCAGCAGAGTAAAATATTGTAAGACTATCGTGCTCATGGGGGTAGACTGTGGGGGTAGGGGGTGTTAGTAGGGGTGTAACCCCGCAATCAAGAAAGGGGGGCCCAATTTTCCCAGAGGGGGGGCCAAATAATGGTTGCAGAGCATGTTAAATATTTAGGAATATTGTGAAGAATTGAGATTGAAAAATTCTAGGAAATGTATTTTAAATAATAATTAATATTAATGATAATATTAGTAAAATTAATAATATAAAATATAATTAATTATATTGATAAATAATAGTATTTATAATATTAATAAATTTAATAATTATAATATTAATAAAATTTTAAAATAATCTTAATAAAATTAATGACATTTTAAAAAATATTAATTTAATAATATTAGTAATGTAATATTAGCAAAGTGTTTCATCATTAAAATGATAATAATAGTATTAATAATATTAATCGACAGATCAACCCCTCAACCTTGTGCATATTTATCCTGGCAACATATACTGATGGTCAACCCACCGAAGGCACTGGCTGGTTTTACAAATGGCTCAGAGAGACTGCTGTTGATTTTCGAGTTCAAAAATCTTTACTACTTGGTCTAAATTATTGTGTGCTGGGCCTTGGGAATTCTCTGTATGAGGATCATTTTAATACTGTAAGTATCGTGTGACAGGAGTGCTTCAGTCGTTGTAGAACTTAGTGAGCCATAGAACAATGCTTTCTCCACAGTATAAAAATGGTTAATTTAGTGCGTTAGTTCCAAATTCATAACTTGAAATGTCAGGGTGTAGATTTTTAGTCCTACCTTAAGACCGTTTTCCACTATTTTCCGCGCGGTGCGGAAATTCTCTTTGTATTTCTAATTTGTTCCAACCGAGAAGTCACAAGACAAAGAGAAGTTCCGCTCCGCGCGGAAAATTCCGCCTATTGGAAAACGACCTTAACTGCATGATACTCCAATGATTAGTGCCTAGGTAGTGCCCAAATAACAAGCTTTCGTTGGTTCCTACTTGAAGGATACAAAGCTTGTTAGATCATCCGTCAGCACGAACTATACGTAATATATTCAGAGATTGTCTGTCTTGGTGGATAATACGTCTGTTTGCCATTATTGACAAATGATTAGATGAACTATCTTTTATTTCTCCAAATTGATCGAGACGGATCATTCATCTTCCACCAATGTCAATTTAAGGACATTTGCAACAAAATCTCACTTTATGATTTAGACCCCGCCCGGCATGGAATTCTGCCGGCAGAAAATCATCACGGTTTCAACTGTTCACACGATACCGGCAGATTATATTCCGCTTTGACAATATGCTGCACAAATCAGTTAAAATAGACAGAATAAAATATCCAACAACAACTTTTGCAGTTTTGTTAATTTCATTTTGCATATAACCGTAATGAAATTCTTACGGTTAGGGCGTTCACACGGCACTCTGACAGTAGAATTTCGTTCCGTTTTCAAACTCTTACGGTTTGCATACCGTTTTCAAACTCTTACGGTTAGCGTTACGGTTTCACATTTTTTCATACCGGCATCATGTGAACGGGGTCTTAATGTTAATTAGGTGAGCAGTAACGTTGATAAATGGTTACATGATCTGAGTGCCACGAGGATTCTTCCACTGGCTGTTTCTGATGAAAATGTTGCAAAAAGTAAAAATGGCGGTAAGAATTTTAAATGCTGAAGTGCAGTTCTATTTTGTTTGTTTTAAAACTCTTGAAAATTAATTGCATCAGGAAATGTTAATTTGTGTTAAATCTTGTTAAAGTTGCTACTGATATTGTAAGGACCATTGTGTCTTATTTCTCAGGCAAAGAAGAGGATTTTAATGCTTGGATGGACGTTTTCATGACGTATCTCAAAACAAGGGCAACTCGCGAGAACGAAGATTGTTGCAAGTTAAATTCAGATAAGAGCACTTGTGAGTGCAAGAATAGCGTTGATGAAACACAAGTAAGAAGAATTTAGATTTTTTATGCAGGCCTTAAAATATCTTTTCCAGGGCCGTCTGACAAAATGTCCAGTGACGTTGAGTTTGGGTCGGGCATATGTCCGACGACCTTTAGTTCATTTTTTACTCGGAAATAAGTCTGAATGACACAAATGAATAAACGGTAAATGTTGTAAAGATATTAAATAATTTGTTTCTTTCATACTTATTTCCAAGCCAAAATTAACTTGCTTGCCAGAACAGCAGTATCAAAAAGACTTCGACAACTTAAGCCCGTTTTCCACTTTACCATTTCGCTCGCCGCCCCGCGCTCGACTACGTTAAAACAACATTTCCAGTTGACCTTTTATGCAATAGTACTCTGATTTTCCATTTAACATACAAGTCTGCCTCTAGTCCCTGGCCTCTTGGGCTATATAGGTACATTTTGATTTACGTCGGACAAAGCTACAGTTCGGTCGGACACCAATACACTCGGGTCGGACAAACAATAAACCTCAGTTTCACTTAGGTCGGACAGAATGTCCGATGGTTTCTTTTCTACGTCGGACAATTTCATGAATGGGTCGGACAATGTCCGTGACCGACCGATATTTTAAGGCCTGATTTTATGACTTACAGTGGTCAATAGTTACAATAATACCGCCTTTGCGAACACCTACAAGTCTTTGCGAACACGTACAGTACAAGCCTTTGTGAGCACCTACAAGTCTTTGTGGGTACCTACAAGCCTACGAGGCCCAATGATGGCTCCGAGCCTTATTACCTTACTTGAAGCCTTTACAAACAGTGGGAGACCTATTTTAAACCCTCTTTTCTAACATAGGTCGAGGAAGAACTTTATGAAAGCAGTAGTGAGGGGGAACATGATGATGAGGATGGACGTGCTGATGTCATGGACGTCGAGGACCTGGGAACTATGGTTGGCAAAATGAACAAAGCAAAAACTGATAGAATTATTCAAGAACCAAAAGAGATGATCACTCCACTACTTAGAAAAGCTTTAACAAAACAAGGTACAGCCGTCTTCCTGTACTGTATAATATTGCTTTGTTTTCATTTTTTTCGTATATTTCAGTTTCTCTTGTAAATAAAAATATTTATGTTTGACATTGTTGCAGGCTACAAGCTTGTCGGGTCTCACTCTGGGGTAAAACTGTGCCGATGGACCAAGGTAATATTTGACGCATTAACAATGGTATCGTGCATAGCATCCATATTACGTTTATCCATTTACTTTTTTCATACCAATGAAGATCAGACTTTTAGCTGTCGAATGCTACCTTTCTTGTATCATTGCGATCTAAAATAGCTAAATATACGATCCGATTTCAACTGATGCTGGTCGATATGGCATTTTTCCACCGTTGGGAATTGCATGTAAAGCTATTGTAAGTCGCCACTCGTGATTTTGCAGCAAAATTGAGTGGTTAAAACATTTTACAGAACTAGAAGTTTGCAGTCTGAACTCGTAATGCCATACGATTCCCAAATGGGCAATAAAATTGGAAGATAATGGACCTTATTCCCTAATGAACAAAATTTTGATCTAGACAAGTCTAGACTAGCATCACAAAATTAGTAATATTCCGAAGTTTGGTTGCGAAATGTTGTAAAATGCGGATAATATAGTCCTTCGAAGTTTGCCGTTTTTCAGTCATTTTGTATTATTATACGCGCGGGAAATGGTACCGCTTTCTGAAAAAGGTCAATTTCCCGCGCGTAATACAAAATGACTGAAAAACGGCAAACTTCGCAGGGCTATGTTATCCGCATTTTACAACATTTCGCAACGAAACTTCGGAATATTACTAATTTTGTGATGCTCTTTCAAGCTGTGATGAAATTTTTGTCTAGATTTGTCTAGATCAAAATTTTGTTCATTAGGGAATAGGTCCATTGGAAGAACATTTCAATCCTAAACGTGGAAAAATTTAATTTCAACCAACCACTTTAAATCAGATCGTATTTGGTCACTTTTTATAGCAATGATTCAATAAGAGCCTGATCTTTATAAAGACGAAAAAAGAAAATCTTTGAACGTAATAATTAACACACGCGATAACCTGTCATGCAAAGTTGGATCTTTTGATACGTCCTGTATATAGAAGAAAAAAGCTTCAGTCTATAAATTAAAGTAGGTCGTATTATTTTGCAGTCAATGTTGCGAGGTCGCGGCGGATGTTACAAACATACATTCTATGGTATTGAAAGTCATCGCTGTATGGAGAGTACACCAAGCTTGGCGTGTGCTAACAAATGCGTCTTTTGTTGGAGGTTTGTAATTTCATGTGTGGGAGTACTAGTGTGGTGGCTGCCACAGTGGTTAGTGTCTGGATACCTTTTAACTCTGTGACCATGATTCGATTCTTGCAATATATATGCAGTTGTCTGATCATCTGATTATGATTTAGCCTCATCGCGCTATATCCGTGTAAGATGAGTTGTTCATACAGTTTAACTTAATATCAAGCAGTGAACACCACAAGTCTTCTTCGAGAACTCCGGTTTCTTCTTCCTTATAACTTAGATTTTAAGAATATCCCATTGGATAGCATATCCCAGACCCTATAGATTTGAGTTGTTGGAAGGCTAGGCTAAACAGGTTAGTGACCGAGTTGTGGTATTTACATAAACATATACAAGCACTTAACTGAAGATTCAGTCAATCTACAGTGTAATGTAACTTGTATATCCAAGAATCTGTTTCGAGAATCTTATTGGATCTGATATAGAGGAGCTATTAACTTAGTCATCACCACAATCATTAAAGTTAGTTCAGTTTAAATTGGTTTTAAGTTATTTCCATATCAATGCATCTGCGGAATGAGAGGGATGTATAACTACCAGAAAAATACAAGTGGAACTTCAACATTTCTAGCGAAGTCCCTTCGTCAGGAAATTAGTAGCATTCCAATGTATAATTGTACTGTTGTTTATAGACATCATACAAATCCAGTTGGTACTGAATGGCGATGGAAAATGGATGAACCAGATCACATTGTAAATGAAGCTATCAATAATCATCGCAATATGATTAAACAGTTCAAAGGTTTGTAAAGTTGTGCAGTGAGGCCTGAGCGTTTCGTGAACTTAGGTCCAGATGAATCGAGGCTGAGAGTGCATGAGAGTTGGCAGTCACGTGACCTTGGTTAGCTGTTCTTAATGCTTTCCCAACATTATCATGTATTCTATTTAATCTAGAGCTTGAAATGTCTCCGTAACAAAGCTTGACTGCCAACTCTTATCAACTCTCATCTTCGTTTGACCACAGGTTTGACCGAGGTTTTATTATTAGTTATTTT
>CACRXK020004190.1:21819-31879 GCA_902702795.2 Paramuricea clavata
AGAGTGAATGTCAGTAAAAATCAAACATATGAGACATTGCGCGGCCACGACTGAAAAATCGATTTTGCTCAAATTTTGCCCAGATATACCTTATTATATCGGAAAATGCACCATATATTTTTTTAGGTCAAATGCTTTTTTATCTTTGAGAAAATGCCGTTTTAACACGACCACCCTAAATCGCCATTTTGTCTGGGAAAATATGCGCTGATTTTACCGACAAATTTCACGACGACATCCGTTTCTAATCGATCTAAAACCCCAAAAATCTTGTTTTTGGTTATTCAAAGGACCGGGTACGTGAGTTACAGGAAGTCGGAGTTACTTTTAGGAATAGAAATATTCGTAGTTTTGGAGCACACTATCTTACATCATTTACGATACCCTCTTCACAAAACCGATTTTCACCATGCGATAAAGCTCCAAATCGATCATGCTTCTACTTGTTGGCTCCTTAATAAACAAGCTTTCAGCTGACGTAAATACTTCTTTTGGCAAATGAATACGCGATAAACGACAGCGCGTTGAAATCGTCCGTTTTTGACGTTTTGCAAGTCAAACGCTGTTAATTTACATACCGTCGAAGTAAACAATTTAATCAAGTATTCTCAGTATTTTACCTTTTGAGAAGAAGATATATCCTTGAGTGGAGACTTTTTGCCTTGCTAAGTTTAAAATTGGTCCAAAAATCCCGATAT
Organism: Paramuricea clavata; assembly: GCA_902702795.2. NCBI lineage: Eukaryota > Metazoa > Cnidaria > Anthozoa > Malacalcyonacea > Plexauridae > Paramuricea > Paramuricea clavata. Next base: position 22,518 of record CACRXK020004190.1, read on the forward strand.
ATTTGTGAAATATCATCATATACAAGTATTTTGAGATATAACATTGTTGTCAGTTGCATGATAACTTCAGATCACTGTTCAATATTGTCTACTTTTAATAGCGCTAACATACAAATCGATGAGCTGTTTAGGGTTTATATAATTTATATATAAATTTATTTATATATAAATTTCCCAAAATTAAAACTTCAATTTTTGTTTTGTTCCAGTTTGATCCATATAATGTACCATTATTTTACATATCGACTATCGAGTATAAATGTTTACGAATACATAAGTTAATTATTAAGCAGCTGTTAATAGCGTGCGTGTGAAATGAACATTTATTCATACAAGGATTTGTTATCATGGGCGTACCGGGCGGGGGCGGAGGGGGCGGCAGCCCCCCCCCCAGTTTGTTGGGCAAACAAAGCCAATCGGGCAATATTCGCTTTACAGTCGGGCAATATTGGCTTATTATAAAAATAAATGGGACAAATTCTGTCAATCGTGTGGGAAATTCTGTGAATTTTGTGGGAAATATGCTATCTGATAGGAATTTTTCGTAATCATTCCTCCGCCACCGCCCCCCCCCCTCCCCGTCGACAACAATTTTGGAAAGTTTCTCCGGAAAATTTTTTTTGACAACGCGGGCACAATCCGAAAAAGTCGGGCAAATTTCTTTCCGCCCCCCTAATTTTTTCCTTCCCGTACGCCCATGTTTGTTATTTTATTATATATTCTACCACCTCAAACTCAAATTATACCAAATAGTTTAAAATAATTTTTTAATGTGTGTTCACTTTCATGCACAGTTAAAATAATCAGAAAAATTACAGTTTATTTTGATATACTTTGTCTATTAATCTTAGAGCAAATGCCTCGGGCCTCCCGCTTATGGGGGCCTCGCGCTTCACTGTGCCACGCCCGTTTTTACGAGAACACGGCCATTCTCTATTGGGACACACCCATTTTAGGTGTCTCGCGAATTTATGGACCACGCGTATTTAGGGCCCCTAGGCTTGGCAGTTGGCCCCAGCACGGCCCTGGGAAAATATGCAATACTCGTGTGCATATAATCTCCAGTCGCGTTGAGCTGTTATGTTATGATCCTGTTTATACATGTTGACCCAACAACTGGGCCAGGCAAGCCATTGTCTCGTTTATAATTGATGCCAATAAATTGAAATATTGAAAAACAATTATTTAACAATTTTGCGTGTCTTTAAATTCAAAGGATTTTATAACAAGGCGGGGGGGGGGGCGGCTCGCGCTAAAATCTGCCACGAGCCTCGCGCGACGTTAATCCGGCCCTGGTCACTTGTTGGTAATTCTTGCGGTTTTTAATGCCAATTGCCAAAGATCGAAAGAGAGCACCGATGACTCTCCCCGTCGGAGAATTACTGGCGCAGCCCAGGCAAGCTCAGTGAAATATGGTGGCCCAGGGCCAATTATACCTTTGGGTATACCACAATTATCCTCCCCTCCGTCGACAGACTTTCCATCCCCTTGCAAACTTGTATTTGCCGGCCCTCTTTGAGCTGGGGTCGCGGAGAAAATTGCTCCCTTCCCCCCCCCCCCTTTCTCCCCCTGCATGTGCGGCCCTGGCGCTTTTGGCCCTGGTCTTTTTCAAGTAGTTTTTTTGTCCCGAAAAAGTAAAAGACTAAGAAATGGTGATTAAATTCTTTACTACGGTATGTTATTTAAAAACGAGCCAAGGTTATGGTAGGGATTAGGGTTAAGTTACAAAGTTGGTGTTCGGAATAAGGTTAGCGTAAAGCTTTGTTACGTTTTGTCATTCTGAGGCCAGCACAACATGCATGCGTACGCGTCTACTATCGTCAAGAAACAATCGAGATCAATAGTGTAAACCTTGCAGTTTTAACAGACATTAACCGAATTCATATTAGAGACGGGAAACTCGTATTAGACGGGAAACTTGTCTAATATGAATCCGGGAACAGACGAGTTTCGCGTACGAACTTTCCCGTCTAACTTACCGGTCTAAGCGGATGGGAAAGTTAGACCGAAATCTAATCTAGACGGGAAACTCGTCTTAAATTTGAATTTATCCGTCCCAAAATCATATTCAGACGGGTTTTCACAGACGAGTTTCCCGTGTAAGACGAGTTTATGTCCCTAATATCATTAATATGAATTCGGCTATTCAAATATAAGGGCTAGCTTGTAAACTAAAAATAAAAACTCCTTATATGGATAAACATTATAAGCGTTCATTTCATGTACACGCACGCTAACAGCTGCTTAAATAATTAACTTACGTATTCGTAAACATTAGTCGATATAAAATGGTACATTAATATGGACAAAATGGAACAAAACCTCTGAAAACAGCAGTTGTAGTTCTAATTATTTTGGTAAATTTAGTAACAATTATGATCCCTACATAGCTCATCGATTTGTAGGCTAGCGCTTTTAAAAGTAGACAATACTGAACAGTGATCTGAAGTTATCATGCAACTGACAACAAAATTATATCTCAAAATACCTGTATATGATGATATTTCACAAATATATCGGGATTTTTGGACCAATTTTAAACTTATCAAGGCAAAAAGTCTCCATTCAAGAATATATCTTCTTCTCAAAAGGTAAAATACTTAGAATACTTGATTAAATTGTTTACTTCGACGGTATGTAAATTAACAGCGTTTGACTTGCAAAACGTCAAAAATGGACGATTTCAACGCGCTGTCCTTTATCGCGTATTCATTTGCCAAAAGAAGTATTTACGTCAATTGAAAGCTTGTTTATTAAGGAGCCAACAAGTAGAAGCATGATCGATTTGGAGCTTTATCGCATGGTGAAAATCGGTTTTGTTAAGAGGGTATCGTAAATCAAGTAAGATAGTGTGCTCCAAAACTACGATTATTTATATTCTTAAAAGTAACTCAGATTTCCTGTAACTCACGTACCCGGTCCTTTGAATAACCGAAAACAAGATCTTTAGGGTTTTAGATCGATAAGAAACGGTTGTCGTCGTGAAATTTGTCGATAAAGTCAGCGCATATTTTCCCAGACAAAATGGCGATTTAGGGTGGTCGTATTAAAACGGCATTTTCTCAAAGTTAAAAAAGCATTTGACCTAAAAAAATATATGGTGCATTTTCCGATATAATAAGGTATATCTGGGCAAAATTTGAGCAAAATCGATTTTTCAGTCGTGGCCGCCTTATGTTTGATTTTTGTGGACATCCTCTCTTAAGATTCATATATTTATGCCAAGATTCATATATCATGTATTAAGATTCATATATATGTATTAAGATTCATATATATGTATTAAGATTCATATATGTATTAAGATTCATATATATGTATTAAGATTCATATATGTATGTCAAGATTCATATATGTATGTCAAGATTCATATATATGTCAAGATTCATATATATGTATTAAGATTCATATATGTATGTCAAGATTCATATATATGTCAAGATTCATATATGTATGTCAAGATTCATATATATATGTCAAGATTCATATATTTATGTCAAGATTCATGCATACTTTAATGAAGTACTTCTTGACCGTTTAATTATACCGCTAACCAAATATTTATGTAAAAATTAATAATATAGCGATTAAAGATGGCGCATTTCATAGATAATCTTAGACAGTTCTTTGAAGAGTTTTTAAGATGTATTAGGGAAGCAATTGCGGGGCTGAGTTCAGAATACGAACCAAATCGTGTGGACAGCCTGTTATACAGGCTATCGGAATTTGAAAGCACACTTGGATTAATTTCAAGTCGTGTTGGAGAATATGACACTGATGACAGCGTTGATCAGTTGTTGGAAGACCTGGAATGGCTCTTAGCCACTGTACGTCTTATAAAAACCAGATATCAAGATAGGCATGTTGAATCGAACACCTCTTCCGATATCGAATCGCCACACCACAGTTGTCCTGTTCATTATTTGGGCACGCTTGTCGTCCACAGCTTGTTGTTGACAAAGTTGTTGTTCAGCAACTGCGTGAAGAATCCATGAAATGGGTAGACATTGCAAGAATTCTTGGAATTTCACCCAAGACTTTGATTCGATTTGAAATGCCCATTGGTGCTGCCTTCACATGTCTTGAAGATGGTCAGTAATTTAGACGGACATGTACGAGAAATTTTGCGAATAAATCCTGAAGCAGGTATATTTTAATATCTGTAACACAATCCCAGGGACGCCGGAAAGAGGGGGGGGCACATCGCCACCTTGCCCTTTAGTAAGGGGGGCAGGGGGGGGCGAAAGTGCCCTTAGATAAAAATTCTAACCCAAAAAATATGAGGTACAACGATTAAAAAGTATGAATTACCGGTGAAATGGACGTCATATTGATATATACGTGAAATTTTCTGGAATATTGTGTCAAAAATTAGGTTAAGTTTCAAATTTTTTTTGCCCTTGTTTTGGTGAATTATGGTTCCGGAAAATTTTTTGCCCTAGTTTTGGTGAATTAAGGTTCCGGAAAAATTTTTCATCAACGAAATATTAATTAGTGATTGCCCTTACGTCAACATTGCCCCCCTGTGCCCTACCGGTCAATCCCACCATGAATGACAATTCTGTACGGTTCTATCAATTTATGATCGCCATCAATATGCCAGAGGGAGTTTGGGCAAGGTACAGAATACTTTCGCCTGACAATCTTGAAGCTGTGTCTTCTCACTGCTGAGAGAACGGGATTAACTCGTGGAATAGATTCCCGAACACGATTCTGTTGAATCTTTCATTTCTTTGCTCTGAGCCATCCTTCAACTAGACGAAGTCCTAGGAAAAGCACAAGCGAGTGACCTATATTGACAAGTTCCGTCATATTGTAAATTATCTAACAATCATCTCGGTATTACGTTTTCGTACTTTTAAAGAAAAGCATGCAAATCGGGCGTTATTAGACAGGGATGTTAATTTCATGCTACTTTATATAGGATTATGCAGGGACGCCGGAGCGAGGGTAGGGCACAGGGGGGCAGTTGACGTAAGGACAATCACTAATTAATATTTCGTTTACGAAAAATTTTTCCGGAACCTTAATTCACCAAAACTAGGGCAAAAAAATTTCCGGAACCATAATTCACCGAAACAAGGGCAAAAACATTTTGAAAGTTAACCTAATTTTTGACACAATATTCCAGAAAATTTCACGTATATACTAGAAAATACATGCATGTAGAAACCCTCGCCTTGCTGACAAAACCATTGTATTTTCCGAACATGAAGTATCTAGAGTAGTTGTCATGGTAACACGATAATTTTTTAAGAATATTCTTACAAATGAATCGCCTAAAAATATCACTTTTAATTACAAAATTATCAATTTCCCAACATATACATATAGGTATATTATTATATGTAATACAAACTTCAATTTATGGTGAAATTCAACCACAAACGCTTCGCAAAACGTTTTAAAGTGTTCTTTATAAAACTATTAAACTGCCTTTGATTATAAAATGCCGGCTTTATCGATAAACTTTGAGTTTGCAATAAAATTATTTCAAATTCTCGCATGCAAATAACTTTGCTTTCTTTTTAATTTAAAAAAAATCAATATAATAAAAAAGGGAATCAATATTATAAAAGATACACTGTAATTATATGCTGTCTTGTTTAGTTGTTTCATATACGCAAAGACCGTCGGGTTTTAAAGCAATTAATTTAAAACAAACTTACGTACCTTCGTTAACGTACGTCGGCTCATTTCTTTTAGCCGATTCTTTCGCCCTTTCTTTCTTGATATTTTACAAAATCTTGCAGAAATGCGAGCAAAAATGAAATATATTTGCAAGAAATTTATCAATCGTCAAATCAAGAAATGTTTGCTATTTCGCTGTCGTCATGCAGTCGTTATAATGCAAACTTTAAATTGGACCAATCAGTGTCCGCTATTCATGACAGTCCGTCATATTTTTGAGATCAGTGATGATGACCACCCACCGAAACATCGTTGGTGAGCCACGCCCGCGATGATTGATGAACTTTAGACTTCGCTAATGCTTTCGTTTCCCCGGGTGTAAATAGCCGGGGGGGAATTAGTACCCTCGCACGGCGCTTCGCGCCGTCGGCTCGGGGATCAATATGACGTCCATTTCACCCGTAATTCATACTTTTTAATCGTTGTACCTTTGTACGTTTGTACGTTGTACCCTTACAACGATGCGCCCCCCTTTCAGGCGTCCCTCGGATTGTGTTACACATATCAAAATATACCTGCTTCAGAATTTATTCGCAAAATTTCTCGTACATGTCCGTCTAAATTACTGACCATCTTCAAGACACGTGAAGCCATCAGCACCAATGGGCATTTCAAATCGAATCAAAGTCTTGGGTGAAATTCCAAAAATTCTTGCAATGTCTACCCATTTCATGGATTCTTCACGCAGTTGCTGAACAACAACTTTGTCAACAACAAGCCGTGGACGACAAGCGTGCCCTAAATAATGAACAGGAGAACTGTGGTGTGGCGATTCGATATGGGAAGAGGTGTTCGATTTAACATGCCTATCTTGATATCTGGTTTTTAGAAGAGGCACAGTGGCTAAAAGCCACTCCAGGTCTTCCAACAACTGATCAACGCTGTCATCAGTGTCATATTCTCCAATACGACTTGAAATTAATTTCAAATTCCGATAGCCTGTATAACAGGCTGTCCACACGATTTGGTTCGTATTCTGAACTCAGCCCCGCAATTGCTTCCCTAATACATCTTAAAAACTCTTCAAAGAACTGTCTAAGATTATCTATGAAATGCCCCATCTTTAATCACTATATTATTAATTTTTACATAAATATTTGGTCAGCGGTATAATTGAACGGTCAAGAAGTACTTCATTAAAGCATGCATGAATCTTGACATAAATATATATATATATATATATATATATATATATATATATATATATATATATATATATATATATATATATATATATATATATATATATATATATATATATATATATGAATCTTAACATACAAATATGAATCTTGACATATATATGAATCTTGACATACATATATGAATCTTAATACATATATGTGAATCTTGACATACATATATGAATCTTGACATACATATATAAATCTTAATACATATATATGAATCTTGACATAAATATATGAATCTTGACATAAGTATATGAATCTTGACATATATATATGAATCTTGACATATATATATGAATCTTGACATATATATATCAAATCTTGACATACATATATGGTTTTCGATACATATATATAAATCTTAATACATATATATCAAATTTTGACATAGATATATGGATCTTAATATATATATATATATATGGATGTTGATGTTTTGTCCCTTTTTAACAAGCATAGTCATATTGACTTTACAAACAGGCAGCGCTGAAGCTACAATTTCCGGGGACTTGGTTCTAGTCAAATTGAAATGTAAACAATAATACAAGCCCGCAATGCATGACCCTGACACTAATCCTTTAAATCTTGCTGCAGAGCTGTATAGACATAAACAAAGTATCCTATACATTATTTTCGCAGGCCGTACTTTTAATAATGAACTGCAATTGGAACAGAATAGGACTGACACATATAAAGATTATATGACTTTGTCCATGTCTGCGCGTTCATTCATACATTATTTTAATAACGCACTAATGTATAAAATGAATTGCGTAGAAAATTATATTCTTCGCAGACTAGTTCAAATCACAATCTGTCGAACGAGCTGTGGAAGCTTATAGTCTGGCTGAGAGGTGTCTGCTTTAATACACATTGTCATTGATACAGTAGAACTTTGTATTCTGGGTATACTTTTGCGAAGTTTCATCCATATTTTCAGAATAAAATTACAAGTATATTAATTTATATTTTTATAAACGCGGCTCCGTTCGTGTGGTCCTACACTCGTTATACACGCGTTCGCGCACTTCCAAGCGTGCTTTCGCTGTAACAGACGTTTTAATTGGCTAACACAGACAATAGTGCATACGTCACGGAAATCGAATTCCAGCTCGTTTCCGCAGACGTTATTTCCAAGCGAAGAATGAGCGTCGGAAATGACGTCTGCGTTTGCAGACTATATACTCGGGGCTATACTTTAGGATTTCTCATACTAAATCAATTCTTATAAATGTTTACGTGTAAGAAATGAAAAAAGTTTTAAAATTTGTTATGTGAAATGATTTTCCAGGATTTTGTACATGTATTTTTTTAATATTTTTGCCTTCCTTACTCCTGGCAAACAGCCGTATTTTCAACCTCGTCCCCAGGGTCTTCCTCGTTATGGCGCGCGAGCTGAGGAAGACCATGGAAAGCGCAGTAACGACAACGTTATGTTGCTGACTACAATTAGTGCTGGCGCTTACGATTTTCTTGGTTTAAAATATACATGTTTTGTTTATTTTTATGTACTTATTCTCAAAGTTTAAACAAATTTTACGAAAGGTACTTCAGATATAAGCTGTGAACACACATGTACCCAAAACTATTCAACATACATCATCATATTGTATCAATTTCTCGGAGTATGGCGCTCGTATTTGTAACATTGTTTTGTTCGCTTTGGCAATCCTCAGAGGAGGAATGAGGGTCTTCCCACAATGCATTGCGTCTAATTATTATTCACAATTATAATTTTCAACGAACGTTTGGCAAAAAGTTGTTGAAATACATTGCGATTTTGGCTCCGTTTATCCTGTTTTTTCGAAGGTATGTTTTTATATTTGTATTATTTAAGACCCTAATTAAACTGTTTTTGACTTGTTTGGTACAGGAATTGCTTTTTAGTTATATTAATTACGTATTGTAATTGTGCTTGATTCGGGTCAGTGCACACGCCAATAAAATGACCTTGATATAATGCAGAAGCAAACTCACTTTTTTTGAGGAAAATAAAAACAAAACCCGTCATCGAATTCGGGAAGATTTTTTCTTTCTACTGTTACTTTAAAACATGAGTTTGCTCCACTAAACCGACAAGTAATCGCGGTTTGAAAATGGGGTACTTTCGCTATATTCTATCGCCGATGGCGGGAATAGACCGCCTGATAAATAATCATGGCGCGAAGGAAATTATTGTACTAATCTCTATTTTTCATGATAATTTTGAAACATACGCATTTTTGTTCGTACATATTTTAAGTTTAATGCAATTTTTAAGGTTAGGTATGCTTATGTTTACCTGCCCTGACTGTATTTTTTCATTTTATTATATAATTCGGCTATTTTGGAGTAAAAGTATATATTTTAAACGGGTATATACTTCTGAAGGTGATACTCCAGGGAAACCTAATAATAAAAGACGCAGAATTTCTCGTTTGAAAAATTCAACATCAAGGTTTTTACAAACATAAAATACAGTATGACCAGTTTGACCACACT
>CACRXK020004191.1:0-32779 GCA_902702795.2 Paramuricea clavata
TAGGGAGATTTTACTAAAAGAATCCTATTAAATACATTTAATATTTCATACTCTTTGTACATATTTTAACTAATTTTAAATAAGTATATGTAACATAGGTAGTTTTAGAAGTAATTTATAGTAATTTTAATATGTAATGTAGTGTTCAAAAGCCCTTAGGGGAACACGCAATAAAGTATCTATCTATCTATCTAACCATTTCCCTAATCCAAGCCCTAATCCTAAAAGTCTAAAAATAGTACCTGTTCCTAAATCCTCGATAATATTTTTTGTGCTTGCGAGCAGAATTTAAAAATTGGAAATGTGCCTGCAAAAAGTTGTGTTTCTTTTTCATAAATAAGCAATTACTGCAGGTAAAATCCGCTGCGGTAAGTAATTACTGCAGTAACCAGTAGTAGTAACAACTTAGTTAACAACAACATTTTAATTAAATACTGGGTAGTTTTTACTGACTAAAAAGTCACAGTCCACAGACTTCCTATATTGCACGATTGTAAGGACAGTAGATCAGGTCATAAAGGCTTTGCTGATCATGCATGAGCCTTAAGTAATAAGTAAAGGCGAAATGAGTTGTCTTTGTGGAAATATTGTGTTTCATATTTGGCCTAATTTTTTTCCAATTCACAGGATCCCGACATGGTTCGAAATATATCGCGGTGGGTAAAAGAAGCTGTAAATATTCCATTCTTTGCGAAAATGACACCCAATGTGACAGACATTGTAACAATTGCTCGCGCTGCTAAGGAAGGTAAGATAAAGGAGTTTATGAAATAAAAAGGTCAGGTATTTCCGTGGTAGGTAATCTAAGATGAAGGTTATTTATCACAAAGGTATTACGACTAAGAGATTCGTTTATTTGGATACGCCATTGTCTTATGCCATCATGTAATGACGCCTGTAAATCTCGTAGCTGTGGCCGAATTGGCAACGGGATTTTTGTCAATTCGGTCCCAAAAAGGTCCCGTAGGAAAACAAGCATCTATCACGGATTATGGCGTGCGTACGGAATGGCGCAAAGGCTGTTTTCCATTACGGCCACTTTGCCCGCGCGAAGGAAGCGACCTCGTTTGGGCATACGCATTAAGTTTCTTGTGTAAGAGTTTACTCGCGGACACGCGATTGAAGTTGAAATGTTTTCAACCTTGCAGGTGAACTCGCGTGATCGTTAACTCACGTGGTTGGAATAAACCAATGGGATTACTCATATTTCCTTTATTTCCGCGCGTACGAAGCGGACACTATGAGCATGCTCCGTAAAGTTATGGCGTGACCACGAGTGGCTCGTTTGTGACGCGCGTGCACGCTTTGCGCGTGCACGCTATTTCAACTTTCAAAGCGTGCACGCGCGACAGAATGCTCAATACTGTCCGCTTCGCCGCCGCAGACAAAGCGGACGTAATGGAAGCCGTTCTTAGCACCACTTCACTGGCTATCCTAACATCTTTTATATTTAGGAGGTGCTGATGGGGTAACAGCTACAAATACTGTATCAGGTTTAATGGGTCTTGATGGTAAAGGAGCAGCATGGCCACGTATTGGAGTACAAAAAAGAACCACTTACGGAGGTGTGTCTGGTAACGCCATCCGTCCTGTAGCGTTACGAGCTGTGTCGGCTATTGCTCGTGCTTTACCGGGATTTCCGATCTTGGCAACTGGTGGTATTGATAGCGCTGACGTTGCATTACAGTTTGTACATGCTGGTGCTTCTGCTGTCCAGGTCAGTCAACTGTTCTGTAAACTAAGGTACTGGTCATTAATAATGGGAGGGTATAATGCGTAAGAACAGGAGGAAAAACTCAATTATAAGGCCTAAAATCCAAAATATGTGCCAAGGGGCTACTGCATACTTGCATGTTATAAAAACTAAAGCCCAGGATATAACTTTAAACAAAGGCATTTTGTAAAACTTTTTATTTTTTATGTCTACGTTTCGTTAGTTGCAACTACATCATTTTCAGTGACTAAATTAACTCACAGATGTTACACAAATTATTTAAACTTAATGTACAAAATAAGTGAACCATGCAATCAGAATGCACAGGAGAGATGATGGGGTGGGAGGGGAGGGGTAAACACTGCTGGAAAATGTCCACCACACCGGTTGCACTGCTGCCATGAAACGTTTAACAAAATATGTTCGAAGGAAATTTCTTATACATCTTGCAGGGAATTTTTGTCATCGTATATATATAATGGAATGCCTTATGATTATACTTATTGTTTACAAAAGTGTTCCGCAAGTCGAGAATGTCCATCGCAATTATTGATCACACTGTGCGCCACCATACATTCTCTGAGGTCTACATATGCAGGAATTTCCATATTTGACTTGTACACAGTAACTTATGCATTTTGCTGTCAAGACGACAAATATATAAGAGTATTAAAAAAGGCATTGTAGACCCTCAAATTCATTGTGGACCCTCAAGTTCATTGTGGACCTTCAAGTTCATTGTGGACCTGAGCATAACTGTATAAATAATTTAGTCAATAATTTAGTCACTAAAATGACGTGGTTACAATGATATGCATTCTACTTGCTACATGGTGCATTATTAATGCATATCTTTAAACAGATATCTAGTGCTGTACAAAATCAAGACTTTACAGTTATTCATGACTATAATACTGGGTTGAAGTGTCTTCTGTACATGGAGTCATGTAAGGAATTTGAAAATTGGAATGGACAAAGCGCTCCTACTGCAAGACATCAAAAAGGAAAACCTGTTCCAAAAATAAGTGATCTTGTTGGAAAGGTATGCCAGATGAATTGTGTTTTTTTTTCAAAAATTATTTAACGTATTAAACGTCGGTATTAGGCTAACTAACTAAAGGGAAAGTGTGCACTGCTATAATGTATGAAAATATCCAAAATTATGAAACAGAAATTAATATATTGCAATGTATCTTGTATGATAAATGCGAAGTTGAAATATAACACGCTTTAATACATTTTTACACGCAACCACTTGCAACTTACAATGCGCTTTCGCCGTTTCGGGCCTTATAGCTTTCCTGCTGTACTTATAATTTATGAATGCATTGCCCATTATAAAATGGACCAGAATAGAGCATTGCCATTGGAGTGTTAAATTGGATGATTTGCATTGCATGAAAGATTTGCGATTTATAGCATATTGTAATTCATTGAATAAAAAATGCATTTTACAAAGTATAATTGAAATATTACTCTTTATTTTGCTTGAGAATTTTGATTCACAAACAGCGAGTTATATTGGATCGGTCATTGGTATCATATCACTTGATTGAATGATTTCATGAGCCAAACTCAAAGGCTATTGAAACTACATGATGTGTTTTGTAATATGACCCTCCGTTAGTAAATCTAATTCCGAGGACTGGGAGAAGGGCAGAAGGCACGTTTGTGAGATCATAAAAAAAGCATGTGCTTGATGTACTTTATAATCATTGGAATTCTGCAAAATCTCGCCGCCAAAACGCTTGAAATCGCATTTCAGAGACTCTAGATTTCAAAATTTTCCGGGGGACATGCCCCCTAGCATGTCTCACGCCTTCGGCGTTCGACTTATGTTTGAATGATTCTAGATCCGCCCCTGGTTGTGACAAGTCTGGAACAAGTTGTTATCACGTTGTTACAAGGTTGATAAAGGTATAACACACGTGCTACACGTTGTTTCAACTAACACAGGCTGTTCGTAACAAGTTGCTACGAACTTGTTGTCATCAACTTGCAAACGACTTGGTGCAACAACTTGTTACGAGTCTGTTGGTCTCATCATTAACCTTGTTCCAGACTTGCCAACAACGGGGAACAAGCAGTGCAACATATGCATGTACTTGTGAGGTTTTTACGCGTGCACGTAAGTTGCTTCACGGGAGTTCATATAAATAATGTCGGATCATGTATTCATGTGGGTTATACTTCATACGCGTTTTCACCCGTACATGCAAAAAAATATTGAAAATGCTCGTCAGTCGGCCATCTAGCCTGCAGAGCAGGCGTTCTGGTTATGGGCTTAGGGGCTTGACCATGTTAATTAATAGATTTTTATGATGACTTTCCTTTACAGCATCTGCCAAGTTTTGGCCCATATCTCCACAAGCGAGAAGAAATAATCAGTAAATACAAAGCGGAGATGGACTTACATGCTCCTGAATACTTGCCTGAGAAAGCACGTCCACCTGTACAGGCTGTTAAACCCACACCCACAGTCAGGGTACGTTTCAGTAATTTCTGTTATTGCATGTATACATTGTAGCATAGACAATCCAGAATCATTCTCGTCCCCAGAGCCATTTTCACTCGGTCACTCGTTGAAAATTAGGCTCTGGGATAGACGACTAAAGGAAGAGATCTGATTGGCTTCTCAGAGAACTGCTATTTCGCAGAAGTTGAGCAGTTTTCGCTGGGCAAAATCATTCTATCAACATATGTCAACACAAATACTTCGTTTCTTCTTAATACTTCACTGTGAAAATTCTTACGGGTGCTAAAGTGTCCCAATTCAAGAGCATGCGCTTTAGAAACTACTGCAAGTTTTCTTGCATTTTCGGTTCCGTGTGTCCCAGGGCCTAGGGAGGACGCACGCGGCTGAGAGGCCCTGGGGACGAGGATGATCCAAAATACATCGTTTGGCTTCAGGATTGTCTATGATTGTAGTCGCTACGTCTCTTGTGATTGGCCAGTAGCGTAGATCTAAATATGTAAATCACGCAACCTAGACATAACGCAGTTCTGAGTTATGTTTTGGTTACTAACTTCCCGATGATGGGGCCTTCGCTCGAAACGTCGAAGTTCTCCTTGTATTTTTCAGGTAGTTGTATCCCTATGAACCCGAAGCTTTCTTGTTATTGACACAACGTACATCGTCTCATTGTGACCTTAGTATATACCATTTATAAACACTCACAGCTAATATTTTTTAACTCTCATTCAACACCCAAGTGTACCTAAATTTTCTTGTCAAACTTTTATCGCACAGGATGACACCACCTGTGATAATTCGCCATTTCGAAGAGACTGAGTGTTAAGAAGTAGCAAAATTAAGAAAAGAACGCAGCCACTGGAAAGAGCAGCTCGAAATTACTGCTTAAACCAGGTCGATTACTTAATATGAATAGCAAGCTTTGAAAGATCGCAAACAGTTGTTCTATAAAATACATTGTATATTGGTGGACGCGCGTCCTTCAAAATCTCCAAGCTCAAACTTTGTATACTAACTAGTTTTGAGGTGTCTTCAAGTGGTTCAGTTAGTTTCTTCATTGTCTTCTTTTTAGCACTCGTTCCCAGTCTCATCGACATCAGAATAACTAAAAGCAACTTAATTTGTAAATCAGTCTTTTTATGACATTAAAACTTCCTTTTACTTTTCCAGGATATGATAGGTCGTGCTCTGAGCACAATTGGTACTTACGGCGAGCTGGATAGTAAACAACAAGTGGTTGCAGTTATTGATGAAGAAATGTGCATTAACTGCGGCAAATGTTACATGACCTGCAATGATACTGGTTACCAGGCCATCACTTTTGATCCACAAACACATCTACCTCATGTGACTTCAGACTGCACTGGATGCACTCTGTGTGCTAGCGTTTGTCCAATAATAGGTAGGTGAAACAATACTTTCAAGAAAACGCCTAATCATATCTGAAAATGCTGTGCTGAGTGGTTATATTACTACCTTAAAAAACAAGAGAAACTCAACGTTTCGAGCGAAGGCCCTTCGTCAAGAGTTATACCATTTATAAACACTACTAACTCTTTATAAACACTACTAACTCTTGACGAAGGGCCTTCGCTCGAAACGTCGAGTTTCTGCTTGTTTTTTAAGGTAGTAATATAACCACTCAGCACAGTATTCTCACATTGGTACTATACCTACACTGGTACAGACCGTTTTAGTATATAATCATATCTGAAACTATTTGAAGACTGCGCATGATTACGTCTAAAATGCCTAAAACTACTTCATAACATTTGCTGCACTGATGCACGCGCATCTATTAATTGCAAAGCGTACGCCAATATTGGACCTGTTATGTCTAAAATTGAATTGGGATTCGAATGTACCGGATCTCAACTGCTCAAACGGCAAATCCGTCGAATCACCAGTTCTGCTGGGGGACCGAGATTTTGTGGGGCAGTCCGAAAGGGCTAAGGGTATAATGAAGCAATCATCTCGTCCAATAACTAAACCGTACTGTTAAAACATTAATATAATATTTAAAAAGAAGCTGGGTTCAACCGTGCAAGGTGAAGCCGTCTCAACATAAAATCATAGTTCTTTGACGTTTTCCGAGTTTCCAGACCATATCTCGATTAACTAGTATGCACTGCTTCTGTATAGCAACACATAACTGCAAACGTCGACGACATTTTCGATTGATTTAATTAAAGCACTATCCATCGTCCAGAACTGAATATTTTTATTATTGTTTTCTCATTATTATGTCAAAATTACAGTTATACAGGGTGTCTCAAAAAAAACGTTATGGAAATTCAACAGGCTGTCGTGCATCATAAACGTGGCTAAACAATTCAATTTTTACATAGGACGAAAGAACAGTTATTCAGCTTTTCAATGATACTCTTTTTAAATCGTTACGATGAGAAATGGCCACATACTCGTCAAATAAAAATTGCCGGTCGAAATCACATTCTTCCACCGTTGGGAATTGCATGGAAAACGAAACATAAACAATTCCCAAGAGGGAACTAAAATTGAATGTTAAATTATCTAAAATAAGTTCAACTCGTCAATCGTCGTCTTAGTGAGACCATAAGAACGTCCATCAGTATTGCATTAAACATGGTTCAATTAACCCTTGAACAGAGAACATTCGTAATCAAAACGTTTTACGAAACAAGTACCTTGCAGCAGACTCACGGTGCTTTCGGATTGATTAACTTTGCATAAGTAATGTATTTTTAATTCCCAACGGTGGAAAAATGTGATTTCGACCGAAAAATTTTATTTCACGAGTATGTGGCCATTTCTCATCGTTACGGTTTAAGAAATATATGATATAGAGAAGCTAAATAACAGCTCTTTCGTCCTATATAAAAAATGAATTGTTTAGTTAAGTTTGTGATGCACAACAGTCTGTTGAATTTCCATAGCGTTTTTTTTTAGACACCCTGTATATATAATAAAAAAATTCTGTGTAAAACGTTTTCAATATGTATAACCGGTTCATCACCATTGTAAATAATGTAACGTCCTAACGAAAACTAACTGCAAACGACCTAACTAAAACCAACTGGAGACGACTTTCTTAAAAAAAATGTTTATTAAAGCTCTCAACAAAAGTTAAAATTTTTTGACGACTTTCTTAACGGTAAAAATGTTTATTAAAGCTCTCAACAAAGGTTAAAATTTTTTGACATCGTCATTTTGATAATCTTTCATATTTAAAAAGTGGCATTCGCGTCAAAATTTTTATTTTCTTAAACGAAAATGCTCTTAAAACTGTATAGTAACTTGTTTTCAAGATTTTTGTTCCCATGCTTAGTTCTTGAGATATTTCATTTTGTTTGTAACCATGTGACGTCATTGACTCGATCACATATAATGAGATATCGGTAATTGTTGTATATCTTTGCTATTTTTTATTAAAATCTTTTCAAAGATGCGGCGCGTTTGTTAATTTAATCTACATCATTAAGCATACTGTTTTTTAAATTAAACAAGTCCATCAAAAATAGCAAAGATATACAACAATTACTGATATCTCATTTATGTAATCGAGTAAATGACGTCACATGGTTACAAACAAAATGAAATATCTCAAGAATTAAGCATGGGAACAAAAATCTTGAATACAAGTTACTATACAGTTTTAAGAGCATTGTCATTTAAAAAAATAAAAATTTTGACGCGAATGCCACTTTAACTTTTTTTGCAATTTCAAGCTTTCTCATCACTCTAATTTTACATTTTATTAGACTGTATCACAATGGTGCCAAGAACAACTCCTTACGAGCCAAATCGTGGTATTCCAATTACAGTAAAAGCTGAAGCGTAAGAAACAATTTAGGAAATGACTTATCAGTGTGTAACATATAACTCATATAGACACATCCACATATATATATATATATATATATATATATATATATATATATATATATATATATATATATATATATATATATATATATATATATATATATATATATATATATTCGATATTTTTAACGATGAAAAATCTATTTTTGCTAAATTGCCAACAGAGGTGGGAAATGTTTTTTTTCTTTCTGGGAACTCTGTGTAGGGCTCAACATTTTCTACAAAAGATTACAATAACTGTCCTGTTGCCATGTGAAGCAATATGTTTTCAAGACTGATAAAGCTGATTAATTCTGTCACGTGATTCTGTATAGTAGTCATAGTAGTTACAGCATTAGAAACAAATTTCCTACTGCAGGCTATATAAATGTTTTTGATAAAACTGTTCCGCTGTAATTTAGGTATTGAGTTAGTAGATGAATTAAATATTCAATCATTTCAATAGTAATTTAGATATTCAATCAGTTTAATTTTCAAAATTAGCGATCAGACATAAAAAATGTCTGTGAAAATTTCTGCAAAAATGTAGATTCCAAACAATTTCTGGGAACTAGGTTCCCAGGTTGCGATACGTTTTCCACCTCGTATTGTCAATATGGGACTCAAGCAAGGAGGATGACAAACGCAACAACAACACAACATTTATGTTTCTGTAATTGACGTCACACACGCATTGCAGTTTCAGGTTATGTTGTAAGCGTGTTGCCATCCTACATGCTTGCGCCCGTTATTATCATGAAAACCGATTCTGCACAACATGTGTCGATTAGTGCAACTGCTGAATTTCTGTTGCCTTAACTTGATACCGCGTGACTGCTAGCGCAATGAAGCATTTAATTCACTGATCTTAACAGCCTCTCGCGCTGTGGAGGAAAGAGATTTTGCATACAAGCGGTGGTAGCCGCCAAGGAAACACGATCTGTCGCTATGTAGATCGAGTAATTTATCATTCCATATAAGTAATCACTTGCGAACTGAGTGCAATCACTTAGATTATTTACGCTATATACATAAAAAATTAGAATTATATACGTATTACCCACAATCAAGTTTGATGTTTGTGATTGCAATGACTACACATATTGTTGCAAAGTGTTGTGCTAAACTATTGACAACTCTCAGTTGGGGTAATTTTACTTACGACGCAAAGTACTTTGAGATCCTGTTTACTCGCCACCAGATCAGCGTGTTGTGCAGCATCGATTTTCTTAAACGCTTTCAAATTACTGTACGTACAATATGAAAATTTCAATTGAATTAAATGTCTTTAGGACTGATTATGTGTTTGTTGCGTTTCTCTTCGTGGAGTATTATCGAGTAGTGCAGGAAATATGACAAAATGGGATTTTTTTGTCACGGTCCGTAGCAAAATTACATGTTTAACACAAATAATGTGATGGAAATTTCACGGACAAGTGTATAGCAAAAATGTCTGTGTTCGCCACGAACCAGATTTAGAGATTGGTATCAATCAGTCGATCAATAAGGTTATTTAACGAGTTTAAACACATTACAATCGCAGACGACTCATAACCATGGATCCTCGCCTCACTTTTCCCCCAATTTTCCCTCTTTATCCCTCAACTATCCCTTACTGTAACTATCAAATCAACTATCCCTGACTATCCCTCATGTGTTTCAAGAGTTGCCTGCGGAGGAGGCTAATATAAACGCATACAAAATGTTATGAAAGTAATGAAAATCGAGTAGGCCTAAAATCGTTTATAAATGTCCGGTTCGAAGGACCACGTGTCGTATTCCACTCACTACAATAAGACGATCACACGCTCTGGGGACTGTATCTCTTTATTTGATAATAATTATAATCTCTTTACAGGAACGATCTCTGCAGATGAAAACGATATTAATTCCAACATGTCACAATCAGTAGTTTTATCTTTTAGCTCATTGTCCAATAATACACTACCTCATTTTGTCAAATTTTTCTAACATATTTTTTTATTTAAGGTACGTTTACACGCTGTAATTTGTCCGACCGATTTAGGCTTTGCTGAATGATTAATCGCATTTTCAATATTAAATGTGCCTTAATATGTGACTTATAATGTCTAACCTGCAGTTTAATGACGAATATATTATGTTCAGTTGATGATATCAGAAGGTTGACATTTGTCACATATTTTCATACAAATATCATTAGAGTGCACCTAATATCGGCCAGGCAAATCGCAGGTTGTAAACGTATTAGATTATCACAATAGATGGGTGCGATGGCATCATCTCGTCCAATCTTTCGACCCGTGCTGTTAAAATATTAATATAATAAATATTTCAAAAGAAGCTAGGTGCAACCGTGCAATGTGAAGCCGTCTCAACATAAAATAGCTTTTTGAAGTTTTCCGAGTGTCCAGACCATATCTTGCGATTAACTAGTCTAAACTGCTTCTCTAGCAATACATATAGCTGCAAACTTCGACGACACTTTCCAATAATTTAATTAAAGCACTATCCAATATCGGCCAGGCAAATCGCAGGGTGTAAACGTACTAGATTATCACAATAGACTTAATGAATCATGCCAACATGCGGAACATAATTCTGACCCCGATTTGTATCTCACCTATACCATGCTGCCATTTTGTTAATTTCTGTTCACGTGGTATATAATATGTGAACATGGTACCAGACGAGTGTAGCTTTACTTCATTCTGTATGATGTATAATTATACCATGCAGTAAAACCATTTGTCATTGACACAATATTGCTTGCTAGCTTCGGTCAAAATATCTAAGACGTTTAACAAAGTACCTAAGACGTTTAACAATAATGTAAAGGGAGCGAGTCTTCAAAGATTTCTGTTGGGTTTGTGTTGGGAATCACTAACAAAAATCGCAAAATAATTGGTTTCATTTTGGTTTTACAAAAGTCAAACTAGGAATCAAAAGAAAAGTAACTTACTTCTAAGGAGCTTGTAAAGTCTTGATAATTATTTATAAACAGTATGTAATTATAGTTAGAGATTTCTATAAATATACGTTCAAGCATGACCATTAGCGACCGAAACTACGTCATTTCCGTTGATATCAACGATCCCATCTTTGGTTTTCCGACCATAAGACCTACGATATTTGTCATCAACATGCTGCAGGAAGTATGTTCCTTGCCAAAAGTGCTCAATGGAGCCAGACGGTGAAAAATCTTTGCGGTGCTGGGTCTTTTCTCTCATCTCCAGTGTTTTTACAAACTCTGCTGGTTCAAGGCACGCTCTTGCTTCGAGCTTTGATTTCATGTCAGATACGTTGGTGATAATTCGGGTAAGGTTTGAGTCGTGTGGATCTGGGGAAACTTTGATAGAGTAAAAGGCAGAGGCGTAGCCAGAGCCATAACAGAAAACTCCAATACGACATCCAGCCAAGTCTGTTGAAGATACGCTAAGAAGAAGAGCAGAAATGAGATTATTAAATGCAGCAGAATTTAATTTCTTGTTGCTAGTCTAGTCAGATTTTATTTAAAGCCAATTACACAGGGTGTTGTTGCCCAATTCACTCGAACTGGAGGCGCATGATATAAATACTCAACTAGGGGGTCAGTTGAAAGTCTCCCCGAATTTTTATATATGGAGGATTGTAAAGAAATAACCTGAATTTAACATAATATTTTCTGATAAATCTGTCCGAATATTCTTGATTTTCCCTAGCATTTGTCCGAATTTCCATGGTTTTCTAAAGTTTTGGGGGCAGTTGGCCCCCGGCCCCCACCGGTCATGTACGCCTATGACTAAGGTTTACTTTTTGGTTGTGGAGGAGAAGCGGGATAACCTTTAGAGCATAAGAGAGGGCCCTGCATAACATATTTCAAGAACATCGAGTCTCTGTTATAGGTACTTGACCTACAGTGATGGGCGTAACTCAGCAGTAAGGGGCATGCAACGCGCTATTAGCATATGTCCGTAATTATTTACCTTGCCAAAAGAGAGGCTAATCCAGCGTACACTGAGGCTGTGTAAGCATTACCAACATTGGTGGCAAAAAGCAAACTTGATTTGGTCTTCTTTTGAAAATCCTTCAGACTGAAACTCATCGAAGCTTTTTCTATCAACTTTGCCCTCGCCTCATCCTCGTATAACTGATCAACAGTAACGTCACTAAATAGAAAGTGGAAATTTTCGGTTGGCTTTTACTTGGAGTTACGCAATAACCAAATACAGACATGCATAATTATTAGATATATGTATTCTTAAATACAGATTAATTTGCTTTAAGGTTCGGTTTAGGGTCATCGTTTAGTTAAAAGGCAGGGTTAGGTTTTGTTTTGAGGTCAAGTTTACGGCCAGGGTTTGGTTGGGGATATTTAGGGTTTAAGGGCATAGTTGAGAGCCACCTCACCATGCACCATGCGCTTCATCAAAATGTGATAGGTAACACACCGGCCATGTATTCTTACCTAAACTCCTTAAGACTTTCATATTTCGTATCTGACTCAATCACTTCAGATTTTTCTCTCAAGAAATCGAGGAAGATCAAGCGCGCCAATGATTTCTGCGTTAATTTGCACACTGGACTATGAAATACCGCATAGTCGATATCATCCATTGAGCTAGGATATGTCGTATCCGTTGATGATTGACCATTCATCTGTTTGGACTGCGCATACTTGGCTTTCGCCAGGTAACCATGGTAACATCTCTCAACAGCTTTCAGGTAGCAGTTGATCGATAATTTGCCATCCACCACAGGGTATTGGGACTCCAGATTCGGTTTGTAGAAGTCGTAAGCATGAGACATAAACACTGAACGCAATCCTAGAATAACAAAAGCAAAATACTTTTCACAAAAAGTGGTTTAAAAACTACTGAATAAAGCGCGCATTACCTGACGTTCTCTGAAGTTCATTGAAATTCTCTGTTACTCATCACAGTTGAAAGTTACGTACATGTCAGTTTAATCTAAGTTGTGATTGTGAGATAATCTTGTTTGCAAACTCAGATCAAGGCACATTAGCAACGGAGTTATTCAATGTGAAATTCATTTTCCGAGGACTCAATGGCCGAAATTATTGCAATCTCCTCCCTATTTGGTAAAAATACGAATTTCCTGGAGTTTATATCCCCGTGGGATACAAGAAATGGCTTCAACTAAATATTTCTCACTGTATTTAGTAAATAGACATATACCTCTCTCAACAACTAATGGTGCATTAGGTCCAATCAGCATTGCCACCGCTCCTGCACCGCCTGAAGGTCGAGCATTGCCAGCAGCATATACTGCAATATCAGCACAGACAACAATAGAAAGACGACCTAAAGAAATATTTACAAAATATTTTTGTTAGTGTAGGACAAGCCATAGCTATCAAAATATGATTATCTGGAAACTGAGCAGAAGCCATTGTATTATGTTTTTGTCTGAGTTTTATCGGTCACGGTGATTGAGCTCATTGTATTTTCAAATAATAAATAACCGTCCTATAGGGATAGCCGAGATGAAACGTCCAACCACGTTGAATAATATTTATTATTATTTATTGAACTAATTCAAGAGTTCTGATTGGCTAAGAGCAGTCGGTGAAATTGTCATCTCCGCTCGGTAGCTGTCCAAATTTGGAGTTATTACATCACCGTGGAATATTGAAAACAAATATACCACGTTTGACGTAACTTCGTGGTATACATTGAAACACAATGTAACACAGCAGTAACACGCTATGACGTCACGCTAATTGATGTGACTTAAGCCAAAACTGGGGGGAAATGCAAATGGCTAACTCATGCAAAGGAAAGGTTCGCCGACATTGGGGAATTAAACTGAAATTAAAAAATAACTCTACATTCTATCATTTAAAATCTTTGATTGCCCTGCCAATCTGGATGATTCGTATTTGTGGGGAGGGGGGCATAGCTCCCTCAAGTTTCGCCCCTGTATGAACAAGCATCAATCGGGGAGGTTAATAGGTTGAAAATGGGTCCTCCTAATTATCTAATATATAGCTACTGTAAAGCTGCATTGGCCTCTCGCAGCGAAGGTCAGTTATTAGTTTGTTATGACCTGGTTATGACTTGGTTATGACTCAACTATCACTTAACGGAAGTGCCCTATACAGATTGCTGAGATTGGCCCTCGTACTGGTGTGTTCTATTATAACTAATAAGACTGGCAATAATCTCTCGTTATAGCTGGATTGATGTATTGTATTCGACATTGTATTGATTGGAATAATCAATTATATAACTTAATTAATAACCTTAATATTGGGTTAGGGTACGCTGATACGGACCGACGGACGGACGGACGACCTATTTTTCTCTAAAATATTTTTAAACATATCCGCGTTTTACCCATTCTCGTACCCAGAGCCCTTCTTACGCGCGTTCGACCGAGCACGACGAGGGGCTCTGGCCAAATCCATAACCGGATACCATAAAAACATGGTATCCAGTTTAACACTGCGCATGCTCAACGTCAAACTAGTGATGGGCGATACCAGCTTTTTTGGTTTCGATACGATACCAGTCCGATACCATGAATTTTGGTCGATACCGATACCAAAATCGATACCGATACTCAATTTTTTCCATTTATTAAAATAACTTTTAAAACAAGAACATTAATGTTAAAAGAACATAACATTTGCAATTATGATTTTAAATCTAAACAATATCAACGTGTTCAATGTTTTCCATAAATATATTGCTAATTAGCTACATGTTTTTGTTTTGCGAGTATCGAAAGTATCGATACTTTTGTAAGTATCGATGATTTCGTTACAGTTTTTCGATAGTATCGCCCATCACTACGTCAAACGCGGATAAACACTTCGGTTTTCTTGTTTGTTTCGTTTTGAAAGTTTTACTCCAGGAAAACCCCACAAAAGCGGTAGGTTTCGCTAATTTTATTTATTTAAATCAATTAGTACGTAAGACGTGATGTTCTCAATGCATGTTGATAAAAATTTAGTATATATTTCCCTCTTAAACGTTACCAAAGCAGTAATGGCTACGGATACGAAGACGAGAGATTGTCTCACTATTTTATATTCGATTTTAAGTCGCTGTTGTACAGATTTTTAGACTTTTTTGTGTTTTATTAAAAGTCAACAGTCATACATAAGACATACTATACTGCAAATCATTTGAAAATTGTAAAAAATCGGTTTCTAGGAAGAAAATAGTCATCACAATTAACTTCATATTCTGGCTGACTTTAATATTTTCTCTTCAGATGGCACTTCAGCTTTGAACATGTAACACAGATTTGTTTGATTAACATCACTGATTTGGAAATACGACGAGCATCTGCCATAAATATGCTGACTTTTTGCTATGAGAACATCACATCTCAACCTATTAATTTTAATCAACTAATTGATTTAAACTGAAATAAAATTAGCGACATCTACCGCTTTATTGTGGGCCGGATTATCAACAACAATCTTCCTAACTGCTTCGTACTGCTGTTCTTTCAACTTTAATAATGTCTTTTCTCCCAATTTTCTCCAAAACGAAACCAACGCTTTATGGAGCGCCTGATTTTTATTCATATTTTATACAATAAACCATATATTTAGTTGTGGCCAATCAGAAGCCAGTTTGATATGGAGTCCCTCGTCGTGCTCGGTCGAACGCGCATAAGAAGGGCTTTGGGTACGAGAATGCGTTTTACCCGATCGGGTAAAACGCGGATATGGCGGTGTAAAATGCTCTCGCGTATATATTTAGTATAAAATATAATATCTCGCGATGTTTCGCCCCGCTCCTGACACCGTGACAGGTACAAGTGGAGCGAATTTTGAAGTTTGAACAGTTGAACTCCTTGCAAACTGTATTTGTTCAGTGTAGTCAATCAGCTCAATAAAATGTCGTCGTTTGGCAGTCTGAAAAATTGTAATCAATCAAAAAATCACGAAACCGTAGATGTTGAAGGTTTATCGCAGTATTCATATCGATCAATGGTTGATAAAGATGAAATTGGCGACGGCAGGTTTGGCATTGTGCTAACAGCGATGCTCCCGGGTGAACATGAAAAGATCGTGGTTAAAAAACTTCGGGACTCGAGTCTTGAAGCAAGAAAATTGCTACTGAAAGAAACACGACTTATTAATCAATTAAATCATGCAAACATCGTCGAATTTAAAGAAATTTGCCTTGACCGATATGCACTTCTGATGGAATAAGTCTATTTCGATTTTAAGCCCATCGGATACGATTTAATTGTACACAACCTAATATGCAGCGGATATGCCTTTTAACGAGCCGAAAAGTATATTTTACACCATACCATATCCGCGTTTTACCCGATTGGGTAAAACGCGGATATGATGTTTAAAACATATTTTAGAGAAAAATAGGTCATCCGTCCGTCCGTCCGTCCGTCCGTCCGTCCGTATCAGCGTTTTACCCTAACCCGGACCTTATTGCATAACGATATCTCGTATTCTCGAGAGGATCTTAATAATATAAAATTAAGTAGCCCGCGTGCAGGCCCAAGTATCAGTTCCCTTGGGCCTGCACGCGGGCTATTCCTTTATAGGCGAATTTGATCGCGCGAATCACCTTTTCCTTTGACCTTTGTCGGCATCGTTTTTGCTGACGTGATAAGCGATGCCGACAAGGCAAAAAGTCGCTTTGCGCGAATAAATTCAACTATTATTAAAATGGAAACGAGTTTGATGTACTAAACAAATGTCTCAAATGTGCTAGGTGTTTCATTCGTTATAAACGAAAAATTGACACTGTTGGATCATTTTGAAGAGGTCAGGCCTGAGGTCAGGCCCGTGTCAGTCGGGGACGAAAGTCCTGTTCCTCTCCTGTTATGTCATCTTCTGTCTTGTAATCTTATCGTTATTTTTTCTTATGTAAAATTTCCTTGTATTCTTGTAAAATTCTGTAAATTGTGGCGCCAAAAAGCAACCAAACTAAACCAAACTAAGAGCATCTATAATAGTGTTGTGTTCATGTAAAACTTTTAGATGATTGTAGGTGAGTCGATATTAATTTTTAACTAGTTGGCTTACCGTCCCAGGCACTGCTTTCCACCCAATCCAGCGCGTTAAAAAATGCCTGCGTGCTACCGTAACAGGCATTGATAGTATCCACTCCTTCAATATCAGAATTCCCACTCTGTTCAAACAATTGCATCAGCACAGTTTTCACTGACTTAGATTTATCCAATATAGATTCAGTGCCCACTTCTAGTCTCCCAATCTGATTTGGATCAATTGAGTTCTTCTCCAGTAAGTTTTGTACGACGGTTAAACTGAGAGAATTCGTGTCCTCGCGATCTCCACAAAACCCCATCCCGGTCTGTCCAAGACCAATAGTGTACTTGCCTTTGCTGACACCATCATATTCTTCAAGTTTGCCTTGGTCTACATACGTCGATGGAAAATACACTTCTATCGCTAAAATACCAACATTTTCTGGCCAAGTAGAACGTTCACCATTTACGTGATTCATTGCTCAATGTTGCCAAAACAAAGACTGAGGCAATATCGAAACCAATTCTAACATAGTGCTTCTGATTTCTGACCTCACTGGACCCAGGGTGTTGTGGTGCATGGTACCAAAAGCTCTAACTAATCCAGGTCAAGGTCTCTCAGAAAGCCAATATTCAATTTAGGCTAGAAATTTCATTAGTAGAGAGTAATAATGAAATCTGTATACTTTAAATTGTGGCAGTGCAAGTGGGGCTTCGGTGACGCAAGCATCACAGCAAACGCCTTTCAGTTCTTAGGCCCCTGTTACACGACATATCAATATCGAATTAATTCGCTTGTCACGGCATCGAATTTAACAGTTCCATGCATGAAGGAGTATCTTAACACTTAAAATATCAATAATAAGACAAAATAAAACGACAACTGTTAAAGGGGAAAATTTTGTGGGCAGCAGACATTTGTGGGCAGCAGACAGACTCGTGAACGGCACATGTTCATGTCGTAACAAGTGAATCTTTGTTTCGTGTGAGATCGTGCATGGGTTCGATTCTCGTTCCGGACTCAAGACATTCATGTGACAAGAATCAGATCATAGTTAGTTTTTTTCCGAGTACACCGTTTCCCCCCACATGCTGTTAGCGTTCCCTGTCAAGATGGCGCTTCTCGCGAGCCTCAGCGAGCAATAAATTAACTTTCAAAAGGACTAGGGAGAGTTTCGAGGAGCGGGACACGCCGCAACTGGCCAGGCTCTGTCATTTTGTATTTGTGATCATGTTCATCAAATAAAAACAAGTTGTATGCCGTTCTTGTTTTTATTAAGAGTTAATAACGCTCTTTTAACCGTGTACTTGATGCAGTCGTCTGAGCAGTCGGCTTTTTAAACCTTGATCTGAGATCGTGGTTTCGATTCCTGGTACGGACTTACGTATGTGAAAAGAGTGTGTCAATGGCAACTCCATGCTGACAGTCGTGGGTTTAATTTCTCCGAGTGCTCCGGTTTTCTCCCACGGAGAAAGTTGACAGGCTGAGTTAGGATAAACAAAGTTAGGAAAGTGTCTAGGCTATGTTGATATTATAAGAAAGCGTAATACAGTAATACTTGATGTAATCGGTCACTGAAAAGCCCAGGTGGGGAGTGAGCTGTGACTGTAAGTTGAATTACCACAAAGAGTATGCATGTACGCTGGAAACAAGCTGTTGACAACTTGTAATAACCTTGTTGATATTATTAGACTTGTTGCAAGTTGTTCCCACAAGTCCGATACGGTCATGATATACTACAATATTGTTACAACCTTGTGTCGTCAACTTGTAACATTCTTGTTATATTGTGATCGTATCAGACTTCTTATAACAACCTTGTAACAAGTCTGATAATTCCATTATGCTTCTTACAAGTTGTTAACAGCTTGTTCCAAACTAGCTTGTTACTGAACAACTGGGAACAAGCAGTGCGAACATACAGGGCCGTGCAAAGCGGTGGAGCAGGAGCGGGCGGGGGGCAACTGTCCCCCTACGATTTTTAGAATGTCATTGATTAATTATTCTTTGGATATTTGGGACCTTTTCGGCATATAGGCCTAACTGGTCCCCTGGTAAAAAAATCCTGCGTACGGTCCTGCGAACATAACTTGTCGACAACTTGTGAACAGATTTGTAACAACTTATGGTAACAACTTGTTTACAGACCACTGTATCAATTTGTGCGTTTTTACGTGTGTAGGCCCTTTTTTATACGTCGAATTTCGGCCTCGTCGAATGCAATTCAAACAATTGATGATGAAGCTTAATTATTAAATGAGGTTTATCATCTCATTATCTATTGTCTTAATTGCATTCGACGCGACCAAAATTCGACGTATAAAACGGGCCTAGGTCATTGTCACCATATGCAATTGTATGGCAGCATTCGAAAATCCACCTGACAATATCACTCAGTGATCATGAATCCACATTACGTAATCATTGTTACAACATCACGGGCGGCAGCGTCCGGTTCATTTTTTGCTCATTCATCAATGACATCAATCACAGTGCAAGGAGGTGTGGAATTTGACACTGCGACCACAATATATGTCGTAAGCGATTTTTGATGGGTTTATGCAGGGGGGCTTATATACGGAGGGGGGAGGGGCTTATACATGGACGATCTTTTGTGTTAGTAATAAACAAGTCAGTCATAAACAGGAAAATAAACATGCTATATAGACAATGACAATGTTTTGAAATGTCGTTCTCTGCTATATTAAAGGACAATGTCAATGTTGAATAACTTTATAACGTAGTGGGCTACTGGGCTTACATTCGTGGGACTTATTCGGGGGGGGGGCTTATATTCGATGGAGGGCTTATATTTGGAATGAGGTGAGTGTTAGTACATGTAGTTGGCTACTTGGCTTATACATGGGGGAGGGCTTATATTCGGTAGTTTACGGTATATTTTTTGACGAATTCTCCTAGGAACTCTCCTACCGAAAGTTGGGTACGACAACATTACTGAAAAGTTAAGAAGTTTTTTTTAGCAAAAACAAGTAAAGCTAGCAATCACGCAACCTCGTACCCAGGGTCTTACCTTGGCAATCACGAAGGAAGATTCGAAGGAAGATGTTATCTTCAAAGTGGAAACACGTCTATCATTCATAAATTCTAAATTCATTCGACTTCGCCCTTTGAATTCCTTTGAATTAATTTTTTTACTCACGAGGAGTGAAACTTACATTTTACTAAAAAATATTGGAGATTAATAGAGATTTATTGTTTTTACCACCAGTTTAATATAATGTCTTATGCTGAACGTTCTACTTGGCCAGAAAATGTTGGTATTTTAGCGATAGAAGTGTATTTTCCATCGACGTACGTAGACCAAGGCAAACTTGAAGAATATGATGGTGTCAGCAAAGGCAAGTACACTATTGGTCTTGGACAGACCGGGATGGGGTTTTGTGGAGATCGCGAGGACACGAATTCTCTCAGTTTAACCGTTGTACAAAACGTACTGGAGAAGAACTCAATTGATCCAAATCAGATTGGAAGACTAGAAGTGGGCACTGAATCTATATTGGATAAATCAAAGTCAGTGAAAACTGTGCTGATGCAATTGTTTGAACAGAGTGGGAATTTTAATATTGAAGGAGTGGATACTATCAATGCATGTTTTGGAGGAACACAAGCATTATTTAATTCTGTGGCTTGGATAGAAAGCAGTGCTTGGGATGGTAAGATATACAAACTAAAGGCGCTATTTATATGATCTCGGATACTAGGGACACTCTGAGCCTTGCATTCCTTCCTGAGGATAGCAGGGTCGGGGAACGAGATTGGGGAATCAGGGAATAAAAAGTTATTCATGAAGGCTGAGACAAACTGTTAACATGGACAAATGTTGTCCCTCTTACAAGGGTAACCCTGGTTCATAAACAGGGTGTCCCTACTGCATGGGTGATCCTACCAGCTGAGACAAGTTGAAAACTTTCCATTATAAACACTTGTTTTAAATGTTATAGAATGAATATTAGAATGAATATTATTTTGCCTCTCCCAGGGTAGCTGGGGGGCTAGGGTGGCCCCCAAATGCTGGGGCGGATGAATTAGGAAGATGTTTCATTTTATCAAATTAGGGATTGTACTACACTAATTTATGTTGCCTAATAGCCTTCAGTTGTTGAGTCATTGACCACTTGACTAGTAATCACTACAGTGTCATTTTACTCAAATAGACATATATCAATATTATAAAAGTCTTACATTAAAATTCGTTTATATAAAACCTGACCTTTACTGTATATCCTACATATACTGCATTTATATCGGTTATCCTAGATATTAATAGCCTTCTGAGTTCTGGTGGTCTTTCAACCACAAAAATATGCAAATTTGTTGTGTAAATCAAAATTCATAGCTAAATCTCAATCAAGATACGTGTATTTACTATTTACATGTGCCTGGCGCACATCTTGTTCGCTTATAAATATTGTTATGCTGCCTAAAACAAAATAATATTGACATATCACATTAAATTCACCTTTATATTGCACTCTTCAGAATAAAGATTTCGGCACCAATACTTCTACTCAAAGTCAAACTGTAGCCCATGCTACTCATTATGCCTAGCAACTGCTCAACCAAACTCTCTGATATAGCGTCGATTTTCCTCTCAAGATCAGCCCAACAGTCTTGTAAGACAGCTAAATCATTCACCGCAAATGCGGATTGAACCGTTTCGTAAATGCTACAAGCCAATGAGCAGCAGACATTTCCAAATTTTCTGTACAAATTTTAAATTGAATCTTTCGACAAAGCTCCAACATGACACTTTGAATGAGCACATGCTCGGAAAGGCTTTACCACACGTCAAATATTAATGATATTCTGACTAATGGGGCGCCCCTGACTTTTGTAAATCTGTTAGAACTCCCCACAGATCAGTCAAAATCACTTGTTTCCATGGAGATAAGCATCTAGACCAATCAGAACACTGGATTTTGACTTTTTGACTGATCCAACCCCTAGATCCGGCCCTGTCAAATTCATCCGGTTGACCGGTTCCACATGTTCACACAGAACCAGGTTAATTACAAAATGAGAAATGTGCACACAGAATTGGATGAATTGCAGTCCTGGACATCCCTTGCAATTCCTCATTTTCATTATTAGTTGCATAGTAATACTGTACAGTTCTTCATGTTAGTTTAGTTAGGTATTCTTCTCAATCCCTCACCATGTAAAAATAAAAAACACTAGTTCTGCAGTTCCGGTGCCATCTACTTTAGGAGCCATTCCAGTACAAAACAAGACCTAATTTAGGTTAGCAGTGCTGGAATTTGTCCGGTTTTATGTGTCGTGTGCACTGATGGTCTTGTGTGAATGCAAGGCGAAACTGGATGAATTTCTGAGTATGGTTCTGAATTCTCCAGCCCCATGTGAACGAGGCCTAAGTAATATTCAAAATTTCCAAGGGGGTCAAAAATAGGACAATTTCCAAGGGGATTTCTTGGGACTTTGTCAACTGATATGAGCAAGGGAGTTGAGAAAAATGTGGAGTTTCTGAGGGTGTTATAGAAAGTACAAAGAATTTCTTAAGGGAGTTGGCAGAAAACCATTTCTGATGGGGTCTAAAATCACACACCTTGTCCACAAAGGGGTATAAATGTTAAATGGAATGGCTGGATGTTGGCCTTTAGAATTTGCCACAACACTCAGCAATTGGAAAAGCAAGCTCAGCAATTGCCAAAGCATATTGAGAATGTTCTTATATTACTTCCATTAGTAAAAGAATCCCCATTTTTGCCGAGGAAACAAATAAGCTAGTTACGAGGGCTGCCCTAGGTAGTCTCTAGGCTTGGGTGGTTTACCGGGGGTTTTTCGGTTTTTATTTTAAGACCTTTTTTTGGTTTCACTTTCGGAAAAAACGGAAAACCATCATTACATAATTACATATGTCATCGCCCAGTAATTTTATCAATTTGACCTTAATTTATGATAGCTGACACCCAAACCCAACCTTGTGATATTTCAATTTTATTTCAAAATCAACATCATCATCAGACTAACTGGACATTCTCGTCTTGCTTTGAGTTTCAAGATGCTAATATATGGATTGTACATTGTTTTGCACATGACAAGTTTGTGATCCAGGTGAAATGTATTTCAATTGTTGAATGCTCTCCCACCGTGGGACTTTTCCACATCAGTGTAGTCACATGCATCTCTTCATCAACAAGTGCCAATAAAAACAATGGAATGACATTGACACAATGGAAACAACCAAATAATCAAATCACTGAAAATCCAACCTTATAACCTTTATAATGATGCTATTGCCTATTTAACAATTGGACTATGTGCTCGAGATTTCTATGGGGTGGTAGTTGATGAGGGCGAAGCCCGAATATCACCTAAAATAAAATTGAGAGCGAGTAATCTAATTGTTTTAGTATATTCTATTTCTACGATACTGATACTCACAGACTTAATTACAGTAGCAAGTCAACATTCGCTAGTGAGACTGCACCATCAAATATACTTCCATTTTGGGTGTACATAAATTTATTGGAAACATCAGTAAAATGAATCAGTTGCCTGTTTTTGGAATACCAATGAAACAAACAGCTATGTCTACAATACCCCAACATCACAGACACCAAATCCTAACAAACTAGGTGAACAAGTAAGCATGTTACAGTAAAATATCCAAACAGGTAAGGAGTCGGCAACAAACCTTAACTTTTGATGACATCATCAGAACAATTCCAGAAAGACTGAAGCAGTTAACTCAACAATATTGCGAGAAGCATCAGGATTTTTAGGAATGAGCGAGCAGGAGACAAACATGGTAAAAATAAATAATACAATGTTTGCTGTGAAGTCGTTTAGCTACCACAACGAAAAAGTGTACAATGTACATCATAATGGTGAATTTATATAATTTACCATCTCAGCAGGGTAACTTTTGATTCCTAAAAAAGGTGAAATATGTCGTGGAACAGATGGCTCACACGTTCTGGATCAGTACATAACATTCAAAGAAAGAGTTTGCCAGGATAGCAAAACTAAGAAACGATTCAATCTTGATCTGTTGAAAATGAAACATGCACGTCAGATCACGTGGAATGCCAGTAATGTTTTACGTCACTTCCAAGAACCCGAGCACAGGCTACATGAAGACAGACCAGATTTGGTTGAAATTATTGAAATATGCCTTGTTATGTCAAGATCTCAGCGAACATAAAAACTTATCAAAGATGTATAAAAAACCCGGTTTGGTGGAAAAATTAATGAAACCCATTATAGTATCAAAATAAAAGCGACAGGGTAAATCAAGGAACTTCTATTTGAGAAGCGAATGCATGGGCTAAACGAGTAAACGCCAGCAGAATGCTTGGGCTAAACGATTTGCCAGCAGAATTGAGGACAAATGGCAGAAAGAGAGCTCAAAATTAAAAGCTTTCAAGTTAAAAAAATCACAAGTTACTGTAAATTCTGGTTTATAAAACAGTGATGAGTTGTGATTAACGAGAATAGTTTGTGTTTTAAACATGGAAACTAAAGGTAGCAATTGATCGAGATCTTTAAACTTTAAAGTTAGAACAGTCTTGCCAAGAACGTATAGAGAATTGCTAAACTGAAATCTTTAAGCATATGTAACTAATGCATAAATGAATATGGTGTAATGTTTGGTAAAAATACTCAATAAACTCAATAAAAACATGCTCTCTTTAACAGATGGCTTTATGTCAAACTGATAAATAACTTTATTGAAACGTTAAAATTTGAACAAGACAAAACGTTTTGATTGCGGGTAAACTTAGCGGGAGAAATGTTTTGGTAGTAACAGCTGGTTCAAGGCTCGCAAGTGGAAGTAACGGCTGATTCAGAGAAAAAAAATGCTTGTTGAATACTGTAGGTTGAGGCAGTATAAGAATTATCAATATCATCTATGCTGTACATGCCATGTAAAGTACAACACATTTACTTGTATCTCGAACTGCAAGTTGAAAATGTTTCAATGTAAAAAACTAATTAATTTAATAGTTGAAGAGTTTTGTACATGGACAATTGTCGTCTGTCGAGTGTAAATTTATGTACTATTTAAAGCACGCGTAGGAGTGTTTTATCATATTTAAAACGCGAGGCGCAGCCGAGCGTTTTAGATATGATAAAACACGACTACAAGTGCTTTAAATGGTACTTAAATTCCGACTACAAAAGAATACTAATTAAGATGAAACGTTGTATAAACATACTAATGAAGATGAGTTTTATCACATATAAAGCTACGACACGCTTATGATTTTTCTTTGTGTTTTCCTCATGAATTATTAATGAGGAGTTTAAAACATTTATTAGACCTAACCAGGAACAGCTGTGAAAAATACAATTATAGGTCCCTGGCAGGAATCGAACCTACGGCCCAGCGATTCCGGTGTAGCGCTCTAACCAACTGAGCTACAGTTGAGTCCAGTTGTCGAGCCATGTTAAGTAATGGGTAAATATCAAGATCTTATTGTCATCTCACTCGATTGAGTAATAGTTGAAGGGTTTTGTAGATGGAAAATTGTCGAGTGTAATTTTTATACATTTATTAGACTACATTTATTATACTGTTCCTGCTAGGGACTTATATATATAGTTTTCCCTGGTTAGGTCTAATAAATGTGTATAAATTTACACTCGACAATTTCCTGTCTACAAAACCATTCAACTATTACTCAATCGAGTGAGATTCCAACAAAATCGTGATATTTACTAATTAACTCACTATATATATATTGTTTAATCGTAGGTCGTCTTGCTATTGTTGTCTGTGCTGATATTGCAGTATATGGTGCAGGCAATGCTCGACCTTCAGGGGGTGCAGGAGCGGTGGCAATGCTGATTGGACCTAATGCACCTTTGGTTATGGAAAGAGGTAGCGTATATTTAATAAAAGTTGAAAACATATACTGTAGCCTTGTTTAAGGAGGTTTGCTTGGAGAAAAATGTTGAACAATGTTGTTGGTTTTTTTAAGCAAGCATAGGCATTTGTGTGAGTAGTAATTATTGATACCATTATCTCACGGTGCACTGTATTAGACTGTGAGATAATCGTATCAATTTCCTCCTGGCATTCAGTTTTTTGTCAGAGGAAAAGAAACAGTATGTCAGCTAGTCGAAATTTATCAACAAATTTTATTTGTTTGAACCAAATGATGTTCTGTATCGTGAAAGTGAGGCACTAACTTTCAATGCCGTTCACATCTTGAGATATATTGCAGGCTTTGCAGATTTCCCTACTATTATTTCTAATACCATCTGTAAAGCCTGGTTCACATTGATCGGCGATGTTCTACGATCCATTGTCTGTGAGCAACGAAGAAGAAAATGCACAAAACATTTTATGCATCAATGACCACCGACAATGGGCATCGCCGATGTTTACGATGAATGTGAACCAGGCTTTAAGTCAATCTTTACAGACTCCTCCAGGCGACGAAGATATATAAATCTGAATAGAAGTATTCGATCATTTTTACTTTCAGGTATGCGTTTTGTTCATTGTGCTCATGTGTACGACTTTTACAAACCAGACTTAAATTCAGAATATCCAGTCGTGGATGGTAAACTGTCAGTCAACTGCTATCTTGGAGCGTTGGATAAATGTTATCAGGGTTATAAAGCAAAAGTCAAGCAAAAGAGAAAGATTACTCCTAACGTGAATAATTCTGGAGGAGTATGTTTGGAACATTTCGACTACATGGTATTTCACGTGCCTTTTTCACGATTATGCCAGAAATCTTTGGCCAGGCTGATGCTAAACGACTTTCTTCAAGAAATTAAAGCAGAATGTCCTCCAATTGAGAAATACGAAGCTCTTAGCGATTTCAGGTAAGAAAGTTTGCATGCACATGCAGGTATTGTCCGTATATTGCTGCTATATCCTATTACAGCTGTGTATGTACAGTACATGATTGTATTGTAACTTTTAAAGTATTTCTGTCAAATTCTGAACCACTTTATCTCTGAAAGGGAAGACCCTCGAATGAAAAATACCTTACATAGTGTATGACCTGTAATTTCACTTACTGTATAATTATATATACTTAATTTTATTTTACTTTGTCAAACTTCAGATGATTTTATTCGCGATGGAAAAGTCTCGGACGCGAATCAGCTTATTTCAAATTACAGAAATATACTGTCAAACGTTCGCACGATTTCCAGACAGACAAAAGAAATAAACAATGAATAACTATTTGTATTTGTTCATGTTTTGCCCCTTTGTGCATACTGTGAGTTTAATATTCGGATTGTTAATTGCAGCACAACGTACGATTGTACACCATAAACGCTTGGCGTACGCCAAGTGCATATATCTAAGAAAACGAACGATAAAGTACACTTACTACAGCTTCTTTGTTTTTACCTGAAAATCCTTCTTTGATCCGGCGTTAGCTTCATCAATTTTCGTTGTCGCTATCTACATACAGGGTACAGCCCATTGGCAAAATGGAGCCAGAATCAAATTAGTTATTTACACGGTTAGTGTTTTTTGGTAAACTTTTGACTGGAATTCGCTACTTGCAATGTAAAGACTCATCTATATTCGTGCTTTGAATGGTCGGTAAACACTTGAGGCGGCACATTTTGTATTTCTTTTATACTGGAAATAAATACAACACAGAACGTGCCGGGTAAAACTAGTCTAGAGAATTGTACCTCTACAATGATGTAACGTACGCTAACTTACTTACTGTATAGAGCGTACGACCTCGTTCGGCATTTCTGATGCGTGCAATAGGCAATTCCAGCTTTTAGTTTATGCATGCAGGGGAATAGGGGATGATGGGAAGTAAGGTATCATATTGCTGATTATGCTGAAAAAAATAAAAATGGTGGCCGTGTAAACACGGAGTGATAGTTTATACTTGTAAATATTGAAATACTTCGGTTGTTTCGGCAGTTTTTTTGAAAATTTTTCAGCATAATCAGCAATATGATACCTTACTTCCCATCATCCCCTGCACGCATGAACTAAAAGCTGGAATTGCCTATTCGTGACAGTTACAGTACCTGACCACTTGCATTTGCGAAATCACAAGCGCATAGAAGATATGGATTTGACTGCTTCTATTAGCACGCAATGAAAATTTAGCATAGGAACATTACCTACAACATGCTGGTATCTTTTAATGTATATATTATACATAATTGTTGAATTTTCCTTTAGGGATATTAATTTAGAGCAGTTGGCGGATGACCCTGTATTAGCGAAAGATGTGGAAAAAGCGTCTTTAAAATGTAGTCAAGTTGCATTTGAAAAGAAAACAGAGCCATCGTTACTCGTGTCGCGAAATGTTGGCAACATGTACACACCATCACTCTATGCTGCGTTGGCCTCTGTTCTCGTCAGGTTAGTGTCATCTTTTATCTTTTGAAGATAACACAGATTTTAATGATTTGACCACGGTCGCTAGTGAAATCCCGGAGGCTAATAGTGACTGCTGTAAATGCTATGTTGATAAATTGTGTAATCAGACATTATATATATACCTCACACTAAACTTGTCTTATACGAGAACTCTGTGTTTACCACATGACCATGGTATTTTCAGCGAATACCATTCCAGAGCGAACTCGTGCCCAGAGTGTTTTCCTCGGGGTTTGGTATTCGATGTAGAGTACCACGCTTCGGCGGTACACGCCACGCTACAGCGCACGTATCCAGTTCATCGGCTGCCAACGTTGCTGAAGAAACAAGGACTAAGTGAAGATGAACACAATGTTAATGATAAAATTCGGAGATTACTGCAGTACTAGCCAACAAGGACACGGTGAACACCAAAACATAACCAAGTTTGCCCACAAAGTTTTATGTACCGTTAGCACGACGTCGCGAAATTTGAGAGAATAACTTTCAAGCATCGACAATGAATTTAATAACGAAGTCGAGATTTGGAGCATCTCGTTCGATAGAACTAACAGTTGAAGGATTATAGACAGAAATTTCGAGTCGAGGATTATATTTAACAAATATAAAACATTTTCCGTGTTGATATACAGTTATATCAACACGAGTGGAAATTGGGAAAACGAGAAATTGTGTGGAAACACGACGCCCGAAGGGCGGAGTGTTTTCACACAATTTCGAGTTTTCCCAACTTCCACGAGTGTTGATATAACTAAATATCAATACGGAAAAAATGTTTTATATTTGTTTTATAATATAGCAATGTCAAAAGCACGAAGAATAAGAACAATTTCCGTGTTACAAGCGGCGGAAAATTTCCCGTGTTGACATGGAGTTATATCAACACGGCTCTTAGCCAATCAGCGTTCAGAATTTACAAATGCTATATTATAATTCGTTATACAATATAAATGTACCGCCCGACAAAATAATTCAAGACAGTTAATTTTTTTATATTTTATGTAGAGTTTTTATTGCCATTTTAAACTTCCAATTTGAAACAAACAGAATTTTGAATGAAATTTCTTTGTATTTTAAAGAAACTCAGTCATTCTGTCATTGTTCGTGGAGATACGAACTATTGATATATAAATTATATAAATATAAAATATAAAAAATAAATCTCCCACTGTCTTCGGCATTTCAAAGTGTAGACTGTGTCTAGTGATGAGAATCAAAGAATTTATTTTATGTGTAGTAATATAAACCAAGCTCGTTTAGCTGCCTTAAAACGGTAGTTTAATAAGCTCAAAATACAAAGCATGCAAGTCTATACTGAGTCTATACTATAGATTCATCATCAGTCAACAACCAAACTGAAAGTATTGAACCTTATAGAACGATAGTTTTTATTTGTTTACAACTATACATATTCAACGGGTATATAAGAGTTTAACTGTTATTTGATAATTACTGCATCAACCGGCCCCTTGTTTATACTTTGGAGGTTCGTATATAATATCTATCAAGTATCTTTGGTTCAGAACATGATAGGCCTATTCCTATATGAAAATCCCACTGTTCGATTCAGTGAAGAAATATCTCCTAATTTCTATCGATAGTTTTAGTAAAATGTCAACATTATTGCGATTTAATTATTTTATGGCCTTTGAAAGTCAAGCGAGATAGTATATTATCAAATTAATACGTATGTAATTGTCTGAACGAAAATATAGACTAGCCCATACCTTTCGCCGATCATAACTTCGGCCCCTTCGGACGTATCTTCTTTGTTAAATATTCTTGTTCGAATCTCTATCAAAAACACTACTTAGAGTGTTATTTTTCAGCTTGTATCTTTTAATTTGCTTCTTTTATTAAGTTATTCCATTTCTGGTCTGACTTGACGTGAACTAATTCAAAACGCAGAGGTCCTTATTCTGTGGCAGAGTTTCAAAACGTCAAAACATTTGGTTAATGATTAACATTTAAGCGAATTTAGCCGCTGATTGACAACTACATAAAAATACTAACCAATCCGTTTTTCCCGTTCACCAGCGGACGGGTAATTCAAAAACCCCTAGTTTTGCGGCAGACGGTATTTCCTTTGCTTCCCTAATTTTCGCTGCCCGTAGAAATACCGCCTGCCATGCAGGCTAGGGATAAATAAATTCTAAAAGCTTCAAATCTCCCACCCTCTTGGGAGTGTTTCCAGATCTAAACCCCTACCAATCCCCTATTAACCCCCACCTTGTCCCGGGGTGGGGGTCGGGGTTTACATTGACTCATGCATTAGTTTTTGTATACAGTTATAGATCAGTATTTTTTTTGCCAACCTTGGGGAAATAATATACATAATGATGCAACGCTACCTTTTCGGGAGACGTACTTTGATATTTATTCATCATATTATGATATATTAAAATTACTAAATATCTACAAGGATAAAACTGAAATAACACAGTGTGTGACTAGCCGTACTAACTTCCCAACGAAGGGATTCGCTCGAATCGTCGAAGTGATTCGCGTAGTTTTCTTCTTAACCGCAGCTATCCGTTGTTATCGTCGCTACCTGCCGTTCGAATTTTGATCGATATTGTATTTCATGCATGCCGAATTAATCGTCATTGTACCGGACGCGAAACCGACTACAGATAAAGTACCAGCCATGATAGTTATGATACCATTAAAATTTGGTTAGAACTTAGAACCAGGGTCAGTCAATTTATGCTCTAGAAACGCCAGACAAAGCAACCCAACATGATCCGGTCTGTTGAACAACACAACACTATAATTACACTACCACATACCGTTCCATACAAAATATAAACGTTTACTAAGTTTTATTTAACATATTTAAGAACAGAATACCAACATACCCGTTGCCGGAATAGCAAACAATTCTTGGTCTTGTCAACCAAAGTGTATAATAAGGCTGACCAACTTAGCAGCGTCGCCTACAAATGCCTGTACTATAAAGCAAATCAATTGTGTATTTAACTTCCTTCTTCCTGTTCGTTAGATGCACGTACGGGAAATTCCCAGAAGATAAAAATAGGTTTTATAAACTATGACATAATAATTGGTAAATCGTCGCATTGTCCAACCTATATGAACGAGCTTTGTGATTGGCTAATCATGAGAATGGGAGGGAGTGGAGGTGGGAGGGGAGGTGGGGGAGCTGGGAGGGGTGGGGGGGTATCGGGGGAGGTGTGGGAGGGAGGAGGTGGGAGGGAGGGGTGGTGGAAAGCGAGGGGAGGGCCAAAAATAAAGAAAATGGAATGGAAAGTGGATAAATATATATGTAGCTGGAGACAGGAAGGAAGGAATGAAATAACAGTGACATAATATAACTGAAATGAAGGAATGGAAGAAAGGAAAGCCTTTATATCTTAATCTAAATGGACCCAACCTCGATCCCTTGTCCTCACACTTCGTCTCATATGAACGCAGTGTAACTTTTCATATTATTTTCATACCAAGGTGAGATCTCGCCTGTAAACTTGTCGAAATCTTTTCTCGCTAACCGGGTAACGTTTCCCCATATGAACAGGCCCTAAGGGTCTCCACAGACTAGGGTGATTTGTTGTCGATGACAATTAGTTATCGACAACTTTTATTTGTCGACCATTTATTAATTGTGCGAGAAAAACGCCTTTGTCGACAATAAGTTTCAGAATACGTCATTTGGATTGGCTTACACTTTGCGTGTTGGCGTGAGAAATGTTAAATGCGTGTGTCTCACGCAGAATGCGTGTCTCACGCAGAATGCGTGAGAGTGATGAGATACGATTGCAACATGACCATTATGTCATTCCATGTACATAGGGAAATCCCTGTGGGAAACAAAACAAGGAACTTAAGTGACAATTTGTTGCTACGTCTGGCGGTTTAAATATACAGTATAGATGGTATGGTTGACACTGATGTTGGTGGTTGACATTGCCAAGCTAATGAACCTTCTTTCAACTTGATAAGACCAAGCATCTATTGCTTGTTAGTTGTGGGTATGTTTTATTTTCTTGTATTACTATATGGTAAATCTGTCATGTTTTTGTACGGTAATTTAATAGCATTATGTTGTAGGCCGGAAGATGTTATAGTAGCTAACTAATCTAGCCCTGAATTTCAACATATTAATTTAATTAAAAAGAAGTTAAAGTTATAACTACAGTGGAAAAGTTATGAAAAAGCTTTCGTTGGTAGGAATGCAACTACCCGAAAAGTGTAAGGAGAATTTCGACGTTTCGAGCGAAGGCCCTTCGTCTGGAGTTACTAGTTATATCAGGTAGTTGCATCCCTACCAACGAAAGCTTGTTCATATTATTGGCACAATATACCTACACTGGCACAGACAGTGAAAAAGTTAGCCAATCAGAAT
Organism: Paramuricea clavata; assembly: GCA_902702795.2. Taxonomy (NCBI): domain Eukaryota; kingdom Metazoa; phylum Cnidaria; class Anthozoa; order Malacalcyonacea; family Plexauridae; genus Paramuricea; species Paramuricea clavata. The sequence goes on from CACRXK020004191.1 coordinate 32,712, forward strand.
CTCATATTTTAGAGTCGCGGATTGCGAGAGATCCCTCAACTACCTGAAAAATTTAAGCAGAACTAACT